>WOVY01014351.1:0-292500 GCA_013436015.1 Rhipicephalus annulatus
GCGTTTATTTAATAGGCAATAAAACAAACTTTTCTTATGCACCACAACTTTTTCACACAGATATACTTCACGTATACGTAACACTACACATGCAACCACTCAAATGTTTATTATATTTATTCAGTTTCACTTCATTGACAATTCTTTGCAACATACAATTACACTGGTTTCAGTTTAGTATCTGTGTTCAAGTACATAGAGACTACAAATAAATATACCTAATATATCCCTATATTTTACAAGTATCTACAATCCCAGTGGTTTCCAGTTTAATACTCCTTCATGTACACAATCGGTTAATAGGAATGAAATACAAGCATATATATACTTATGATTCTTTCAAATATATACAATCACCATGATTTCACTATATACGCCTTCATGTACACAATCGTTCCCAAGAAGTGATGCACACAAAAATATATGGATAGTGTTTTTAAATGTATATAATCACAGTGGATTAAGCTTTTTATTCCTGGATGTATAACAATTGGTTATGAGAAATGATGTACATGCAAACATATACGGGTTTTGCACATATAACTTTAGCGAATACTTAAGAAACCAATACAATGATCAGAAAACCAATAAGCTAAAAACGAACACAAAACTGAGTCAAAACACACAAAAACAACAAATAGGTAATGCATAATTATGGCTAATGACACAGCTGGGTCACTTTATGCCAAAATATCCCAGCCATTTTGGCAACCATCTCAAATGTATTCGAAAAACTCGTGCTGCATTGAAAATAGTGAACTTCTGGAATATTTAGGAGAGGAAAAATATTTGGTCACGTGGCTGCCTTCTGAACTTCCTGGAATGCCGTCTAGGTGTTGTATGTGAAAATTTTATTTTAAAAAAAGCACCGCTCCTTCTTTTCATACGAAACTCGGTCTACGTGTTACGTAACAAGAGCTTAATTTGGGAGAGTTGGTTCATCGTGGTTGTGTGCTAGTCACAGCGCGACAACTTTCGGAAGAGACAGAAAGGACAGGAAAGAGCACCGACTGTCAACTGAATTTAATGAATGTGCTACGAGCACTTTTATACGGAGTACAAGAACCGTGTTCATGCACGACGACACGTGTGAGCACTACAAATAATCTTTAACTGTGAAAAGAATACTCCCCTCGGAAAGGATAAGTGAACGTGTAGTGATGCACTGATCATTGGTTTACCTGATAAAATACTTCTACAAACATTAAATTGATTAAGTAAACCTATTCTCGTGACGAATGGGGCAAGATTGACTATTCCTGTTGCTGTTTAGTACACAGACTTTTGAAAGCTTGCAAGGGGTGGAAACACACGCTAATATCATATCTGTTGGCTATTTTTTTTAATTGTGAGACACATGATGTGGTATAACATGCAAAGGTTTGGGTCATTGTTTTTTGTTGGTCCTGTCTAACTTTACTTTCTGCAGGAGGGTTTTGCAAACGGGTGTGATGATTCTGTTGGGATACCCATCATCATTTAGTCTTTTTAATCTGGTTTTTAAACCTGATCTCACCCTTGTGCTAACATGACTTCTGAAGGGTGGCCTGAGTACATGTGGTATCAATTCCTCTTTCTACAAATTTTGAATGCCCACTATCAAAAGGCAGAACATTCTTCGCACTCCTGGGCTGATAGCACCAGCCAATACCCCAACAGCATCATCACACTTGTTTGTGAAACCCTCCTGCAGAAAGTAAAGTTAAAGGAAGCAGGACCAAAAGAAAAAGAGAATGACCAATCACCTTTGCATGTCACATTGTACTACGTACATAAGGTGTCTCACAATTTTAGGAAAAGAGCCAGCAGATATGACATTGTTGTTTTCCACCCCTTGCAAGCTTTCAAAGTGCATGTACTTACAGCAACAGGAATAGTCAATCTTGCACCATTCGTCACTAGAATAGGTTTACTGAATGCCAATCTAATGTGTATAAGATACCGCTAACATGTGGAAAAGTAAACAGGACAAACTGGGCAATGCTTCAATGATCAAGCAAGACAGCATGCTTTAAATGTTAAGAAGAGCTATAGTAGTCTCATGGCCGGACACCGTAAAGAATGTAAGTGTAGTCCTAGGTTTCATAAAACACGGTTTTGAAAAAAAAAAGCAAGCAGAAAAATGAGAGATTTTAGAACTCTTTATCAGGAAGGCCAAGGATCAATGCATCAGTACACCTTCACTTATCTTTTCCGAAAAAGAGTATTCTTTTCTCGGTTAAATTATTTTGTCATGGTCACACATGTGTTGTTGCAGATGAGCCCTGGTCTTGTGCTAGTATAGAAACGCTCATAGCACCTTCAATAAATTCAGTTGACAGCGCTCTTTCCTGTCCTTTTTGCGATAAGATTTTATTACAGAAAGAATTTCATTTCTTACAATTTAGGTAGAATGATGAGTTTTCATTGTATCACAACATGGAGCAAATTGCATCTCAATACGGACAAAAATCACAATTTTGTGAAATTCGTGATATTTTCTCGTATATTTCAGCAGCTTGAGAGGTCTAAAGATATTTTTTCCTCAAAATATACCTTCTGTGGAGTAAATATTCACTGCTCAGATATTCATACAAAGTGCAATATTGCAATAAAAAATGCAAACATAACACATTTTGGCTTTATTCTTGGAAGCGAATGTGGCTAAAAAATTGCACTATTATATTGAGCTTCAAATACCTTACAGAAGCACATTTACTTAACAGGTAGACCGAATTTGCTTTAGAAAAAATAAGCGGTAGTTTTAAAACGAAATTTTCCACAAACAGCACACAGACGGCATTATGCCAGGAAGTTATAAGCCAGCCACATGAACAAAACTTTTTTTCTCGCTGAAATATTCTAGCAGTTCACTGTTTTCAACGCAGTAAGTCAGCACTTTTTTTTTCAAATACAATTCAGATGGTCGCCAAAGTGGCTGGGACGTTTGGCATGGAATGGTCCAGCTATATTTAAGCAAAATAACTTACACAAATAACAATGTTTGTTCATCTACCATGACCACACTAGAAAAAGTTGTTCAGGCATTGTGACACTAAATTTCAAGCAGCGTCGTAACTCTGCCCTGAACAAGCTTCTTTGATAAACTCCAAACTCACGCCGAACGAAAAATCCGCTCAATCACGGTGGTTGTTAAAGGGCCTGTGCGCCGTAGACAATGTTGAAAATAAAAAAAAAATCAACTCATCAAGTGCTGTCACGGTCCTTCTTCGTCATTACTGACACGGAAGATTTTTCGGTTATCCATGTGGAGGTTCAGGAAGTAGGCTTGCTCTAGACTGGGGCCGGGGGGTAGACTACGCAGGACGTCAGCGGCACCCTCTCATCCTGTAATAAGAGCAAATATGACTTCTCTTAAAGGATGTTCGTGCTGTTCTGGCAGCACCATATATAAAGAATGTGTAGTGTGTATCATTCGAAATGGCGTGTAATTGACATTACACTGAACTCGAAGCATACAACCCATACATTCTAATAATTTCGTATGATAAAGATAAGAGTTCTCCAGCATACAGAATTCCCGAAAGGAGGTTAAGTGTAAGACTACAGCTCGAAAATGGCACTTACGAAAGCCTGAACTCACCTAAGAATCAAATTCCTTATAGGGTAGTGAGCCAGTGTGAAAAACAATTCCTAAAGTACAACGCTCAGAACATGTAAAATTAATAAAAATGCACAAGAAACTCACCTCTTCATGTACAAACAGTGAAGACATCTCTGCTTTCTCTTTTACATGAGAACAAATGATCTTGGGCGTGGCACTAGCGAAGAGGTCTGCAAAAAAAAAGTAAAAGATTTACTGACTTTAAGCACGCCTCTAACAATCTGAGGAATTATTACAAGTCACCAATCAGTGCAATTCTGACTGCCTCTATAAGGACATCAAAAATGAACAATTTTCTCGTTCTTTCTACCCTCACAAGACGCTCCGTCAATAGAATATAATCCAAATTTGACGCTGTGCTTCCTATTTGCCTGCTTTCTAGACGTAGGGCTGCGAACATGTGTTTGTGCACCTAATCTAGCACAGAAATTCGTCATCTATAATTCAATCATCTTAATTCATTGTAATTTGATAAAAGATGTGATAGCTCGTCCAGTTTTTAAAGAGTTTGCGGGCCTGCTATAGGCACTGCCTTGCACGTATTAAAGTACTTCTTTTAAAAAAAATTCAAAGCTTGCTTTCAGAAAAAGCGTCTGGCATATTCGACAACCAAGCCCATCCTCTGATGGCAATCAGGAGCACGCTATTAGCGATTATTGACTACGGGATTTACAAACGTAACCCGTGCCTAAATACTCAGTTAAACACAATCACGCAAGTAAGAGCGCTCGAACGCGGCAACGCGCGCGGACGCCGACTACGTTGCAGCAGCCATGGCTTATGCAAGAGCAACCGCACATAGCTCCGACAGTCACGTATACTCTCTCGATTCTGTTATAACGCCGAACATTATCGCAGATGAAAGCGAAGCACGAAAACAGCAAACAGAAACGAGGGAAAACAACGCACGGCGATGGCCACAACAACGCGCCTTTGGAAGTCTGCTAGATCTTTCCCTGTTGCTGGTGGCACTTGTCCTAAATAGCTTAAAAGACCGAGGCGCACGTGCTGGGAGCATCGCGGCATATCAGCACCTTCAACTATACCGTCTTTAAGCAAAAAAAAAGCCATTTCGTACAGTGCGCCTCTGTACATAATTTTTGCTTTTTCTTTCATTTTTTACGCTTACACCTACAGAAGCACGTTGCACATTTGAGTATTAATAGAAATGTTATTACGATGTAGCCCAAAGCACATCATAAAACAATATCAATCACTTTGTGCAGTGTAGAGACAATGTGCGATCAGCAACTAACCCCGCCCTTGTTAAGTGATCACATCACTCACTGTATGAGTGATGCAAGCACTTACACAACATCGCGCATAGCAGTGTGAACTCGTTAAGTCACACGTTTAATCGGGCATCTGCAACAGGCCCGCGAACACATGCTGTTGTAAATGGCTGGCAGCCTACTTCGGCAGAGCTGCTGCAGGCGCCCAGCTAGCGCTGTATGATTACTACATACGAAAACAGTACACTCACCGTTAACAGGCCCACGTTGTCCGTGTCCGCCACTCCATGAATATTCCTTAATCCGAGCGTCACTTCGAACACGGTGTCATGCGTGACCACCATTGAATATGCGCCTGTTCGCTAGAACACACACAGCGACCAAGACCCCAGACCAACGCAACGCATTTGAAAGACGATGAGACAGAGGGAGCAACGTTGAGAGAGAGAGAAGGAGGAGGCACTGGCGGCGGCGCCGAGGCTGTCGACGCAGGTGTTCGGTGACGCAACTCTTCGCTTATCTACGCCGCCGTTGTGGGAGCAACGCTGGCCGGGGGGGGGGGTGAGCGGGAGGGGGGGGGGAGGAGCGGGAAACCCGCCAAGGCGGCGCCGAAAGGCAAACGCTATGGCGCATACGGCGGACGGCCGTTCGGCGCGGAATGACTCCTTGTAAACGGCAACTCTCCTCCCAGCCTGTCGCACAGCGACGCAGATTATTTACCAGCCTCGGGTTCTTTGAGTATTTCGACGGAATGCGATTGCAGTGGGCGAAAAATAGTGAAGCAAAACTTGCGGAAAACAAAGTGCACGATGGAATGGCCAGAAACAATAATTATTTCGTCCTCGGTGGCATTAGCGGGAGAGCATCGCCACACCTTTTTCCAGAGGAATTTCTTTTCGCATTGTCTGTGTCTGGCTATTCCGCGTATGGTGCCGCAAACACTGAATGCGTAGTCGAAGCTGGAACAAATTAATCCACAGTCGCGGATGTTTATTACAAGGCTTGTCACGCACCACGAAACGTGCCGAGGTTGTTATAACAAACTTTTTGCTGACCACATGATCAGCACATAATTCCATATGGTTGCCCAATGAGCTAGCTAAGCACCTGTAGCAAAGGCAGGGCACGTTCTTGTTAAACGTTGTTAATATAAACGATGGTTGTGCATAAGTGCAGTGACAGCTTTCCGTGTGAATTGGTCATAACCCACGTTTTCGAGCGTAGAAGCGCCTCAGCGGACCTAATCAGCTACCACAGCAAGTTCGTAAGCAATGATTTGGTACGAAAGTGTGCAGCTGTTTTCCATGTACTGAATAGTCCGTGTACAGTGCGTTGACCCCCGCCATTTCTTAAGCCACCTGCCATATAGACTCCCAGTCTGAACCGGTGTGGGACCTTAAACACTAAGAAGCAGTGCCCCCCCCCCGCACACACACACGAAATTTGAGGGCGCACGGGCTGATACACACGCATACTTATTCACAGGCGCACACACATACACGTATACACACATACGGCAACACACACACGCGACTGTAAACGCACGCATGCATGGGCGTACACATGTGCACAGGCACGCCAACACAAGCACGGACTCGCACATACACGCGCACGCACACATGCACGGGTGTACACACAATCGCGCTTACACGCGAACACATGCGCAGGCTCACGCACACACACCCATACTCGGGCGAACATTATGTTCCTGTATATAATCCACAGCAAACATGTAGCTTATAACCAACGCTAAGGAAAGCTTTCGTAACATGGATTGCAGTTAATTGCCATTATAGATGAAACGCGATTTGCTTCTGCTGACATTCTGCTGTATTCGGAGAGCACCTTCACACATTCTAAGTCAATTAGGCCGTCATTTAACGCAAGGTCCACATATTCGTGCAGTAGCTGCGCTGCTCAGCCACCAATCCGAAGGTCGCGGGTTCGATGCCGGCCGTGGCAGTCGAATTAAGGCAGAGGCGAAAATGTGGAAGCCTTTGCACTGTGCGATATGAGCGCTCATTAAAGAACACCAAATGGTGAAAATCTGCAGCTTTCCACTACGACGACCCTCATAATCATATGGAGGTTTTTGAGACGTAAAATTCCAAATATTATATTTATGTGTTCTTCTTAAGCTGCATATTCCATCCGATGAATCGGCACCTACACCCTTCTCAGGCACAAAAGCACCCTTAGAGCCTATTTTAGGGTGCTATCGAGGCAAGCACCCAAACAAAAGGGTGCTTTTTTTCAATCGACCATTTATGGGTGTTAAAGGGTGTTGCAAAGGGTGCTTTCTCGTAAAAGCACCCTTTTTACACCCTTTTGGGTGCAAAAATTTTTACTGTGCAGGGAAGCTGCTACAGTACATGCGTGCCCTTTTTCAGGGCTCCCATGGTGAAGCGGGCGATGTGACTGGCGTTAAAAAACGTCAATACAATTTGGGTCTTATGGTTTCTACCGTACTTCTCTTGGCTATATATAATTAATAATTTTTATTAGTAGTAATGCCACACATATGGACAGTGGCGGCTTTTTTTGGCAAAATGTGAAGAAAATGCCGACTTTTGACGACATTTTGCTCGTAGTTTGGCGAATTTCACCCGAAAGTCAGTGGCAACCTTGCTCCAGAGTAACTTTGACTACGTAGTGTTCTTGAGCGTGCACCATAAATCTAAACGCACGCACGATTTTCCTATTTCGCCCTTATAGAAATGTTGCCGCAAATCGCCCTTATAGAAATGAAGTCGACCGCACGCCTTAAAGCTGAGATTTACAACACAACTATTCTAGTTACCAATGTAGAGGCTGATTCGTGCACGCGCTCGAGACAGAGACACTCAGTCGAGCACATTCAGGCAGGTTAATAGCTCTGAAACGGCGATGGGCACCTGCCTGAAACGTCTAAGTTATTGTTACGTGGATGACGAGTAGCTTCCACCATAAACTATTTACAAGATATATTTACATCAGTGGTCGGTCAGCTGACCGGTTTGGAAGGAAGGAAGTGAGGAAAAGAGGGAGGAAGGAAGGAAGGAAGCAAGGGAGGGAGGAAGTAAGGAAGGAAGGAAGGAAGGAAAGGAAGGAAGGAAGGGAGGAAGGAAGGGAGAAAGGAAGGGAGGGAGGAAGAGAGGAAGGAAGGAAGGAAGAAAGGAAGGAAGGAAGGAAGTGCCTGGAAACTGTGGTACACAGCGATGCTAAGCTCAGAGAGCGAGCAGCCAGAAATCTTCTCTTCGTCGGCCGCACACGCGCATTGTTTAGGCGGCTGGCACTGTGCATGTAGTGAAATCCCCGGTGGCAGATGCGTCGTCTCGGCAAGTGTGGACGTCAATAATATTGTGGCTCCGAAGCAACGGCAAGTGTTGGGTGATTACGACCAGAACCACAACCTCAAATGCTACTCATACGCTTCTTATACAAACTCTACGGGACTGTTTACCTACGGAGAGCAAATGTAGCTAAATCTTACAAGTAAATTTTATTACAATCAGCGTCATACTTATTTGTCAACTTAATGGGTGTCTGAAAACCTAAACAAAAGCAAAATAAAAGTTAAAAAATAGATTGAGCATTAGGTGTGTTTTTTAATAAAGCATTTTCTTTTCAATTTTTTTCTGCTCTGACTTGGAACATACGAATTAATTCGCGGACTGATAAAAGTAAAACGCAGAAACAAATCTATTCGTGTTAGCCCGTATAAAAGTTTTTTTGTTCCCCCGCTAGCGTGTTACAGAAGATGGCACAAGAAAATATTAATGTGATCAGACTAGCCTAATCGCTACAGTGAAATGATTTCCTGGCCTGTTTAGAGTCATAGTAAAACTCGAGGCCGTCCTAGGTGAGAGATGTTCGACGCCACGAAGAGTCCAGTTTTTAGATAAATTTGGGATCAGGCAACAGGTGTGGGAGTGCGAGCCAGCCTTCAGAAAAAAAAGTCGCAGTTTTGTCTCAAGGATGAAACAATCGGAGCGATAGTAACTATATCGAATGTTGCACAAACTAAGGCTGGCAGCTGTCTGCTTCAGCATCCAGCCTGACGTAACTCTGCAAAACAGAAGCTCAAGAAAACGAGGTGGCTGCAGCGAGCAAAAAGAAACTTCGTGTCGCCTATGACTTAATCACAAAGAGAGTGGGGAGACCAGCGCGGACAGAGGTATACGAACCCCCGTAAAGATAAAAAAGGCCTGATTACGCCTGGTTGAGCAAAATGCAGAGTTGCGGCAGGAGCCTCGCCGCTGCCACCACCCTTCATTCCCGCTACACTTTCTCTTTATGGGTCTTTCGAGCCATGAAAGCAAACCTGTGCGTTATCTAACCCTTGATGAAGGCGCGTTTATACTAGAGCGGCATGACACTGACACGAGCCCACCGAAGACACGAGGCAGATGCAGACCATCGGCCGGCGAGTCACCCGTCGACCAAGTCGCTAGACCCCCTGGTAACACTAGGCCGACGACGACAACGATGCTTCAAAATACAGCATGCCGTCGTAGTCTAAAATGATCAGAGACCGAAAACGCCAGCGAAACGCATCCGCAGACCTGTCGTCGGCATGTCTTCAGTAGATCGGCGGCTGAGTGAAAATTTGCCCCATGTCTTTGCTTCAAACGACCACGAAGCGGCTAACCTTGGGGTGAGTTAACAATGCCCTCTCCAAGGCTTTCGCGCCGTCTGAATAGGCATTTCGAGCGCCCAACCGAACTCTTTTATTTGCTTCCGTATTGTGTCCAGCACTCGTGCCTCTCGTCACCGTGTATTATGCTTGGGGCTGCGCTGTGTAGCCAGAGAGGGACAATGGCAGAGCAGGGAGCATGGCTGAAAATGAGGTGCAGGTGTGCAAGTTTAGTCCGTGCCTCTTCGCGTGCCTACAATGTGACTACAGAATCGGCCAACTAAAGACTGTCAGCGTGACAAGGTGTGGGTGGATTTTTCGAGAGACCACCGGTGGACTGTTTGTGTCTTTGCAGTGTACATAGGCTGACGACAAGACCAGAGACACTCCAAGAGACAGTCCGCAGACCAATATCGATGCCGTGTCTCTCAACTGTAAACGCGTGTTAAGCGTAAACTAGTGGCACTCTGCTGGTTTCAATCACACACGACACATGCAATGCGAGGGAGATGTTGTGGATTTCTTGTTTATATGGAACCTCACGGCGTCGCCAACGGCGACATTAACAGTGACAGCAGCAACACACCAAGATTGTATAAAAGCTATCACAATAAAATGATGTGCTCGGGGCTTTTTCACCGTGTTGAACTTTTCCCTAGCAATAAGATGTAAAGAGATGTTGGCGCACAAATAGGGCACCTATTACTCTTTATGTTTTAAAGGTGTCTACTGTACGTAGGGTCTACGTCTCTAAGCGCGGGGAGGTCACAGCACTGCAATACAAAGTTTGCATAACCGTTAGGACCTAACATTTCAAAGCAACGAGTAAACAATCAGACTTATGGGTACATACTGGGAGTTCAAGATTTTTATTCTTGTGGATCTGCTGGTTTAGCTCATCTTGTATCTTTATCAAAACGCCAGGCCTGCTCGGAAGGCACAGCACAGTCACAGCGAAAGCTAGAAGAGCGGCTTTTCAGAGCCTTTTATCAGCACTCATTGGGTAACTGCTGCAGGCATACTTGCTTGATGCCCCCACGGCATTAATAATAAAAACTTTAGCGCAGTAGGCTGGCATTCGCTATGCTATTTTTGTCATTATTCTGAGAAGCATTGTATCCGCTAAACTATTGCGAAGAACTTTTTGCCAATTGTTGATGCAGTGGCTGACGACGGTGAGGAAATATGCCTTGATTGATTGATATGTGGGGTTTAGCGTCCCAAAACCAGCATATGATCATGAGAGACGCCGTAGTGGAGGGTTACGAAATTTCAACCACCTGGGGTTCTTTAACGTGCACCCAAATTTGAGCACACGGGCCTACAACATTTCCGCCTCCATCGGAAATGTCACCGCCGCAGCCGCGATTCGATATACGACCTGCGGGTCAGCAGCCGAGTACCTTAGTTACTAGACCACCGCGGCGGGGCAGGAATTATGCCTGAAGTGGGTGTGCGCCACAGTTAATAGCTGAACAAAAACAAGCTTTTGAAATGGGTTGAAGCATTGGACGACCCACTCGTTCTGCTATTCGCATTGTGCGACAACTGCTTGCTCTTTAGCTGTTTTAAAACGCTTTATAAATTATATTAACGCTATTGCTTTCCCGACATCAAGCCTGCCTAAGGCAAGTTTGTCGAGAGGACACAGGCACCGGCGTGGCTCAGTGGTAAAATACTGGGCTGGCGCCCGGTAGTTCCGGATTTGAGCCCAATCTGTCATTGGTACTAAGTTTTTAAAAATAATTTTGCGCGACGTGGTGACGGACACCGGTGGCGACGGCGGCAGCGGCGAACAACTACAGCGCTGTGAAAGACTCGAGCTGTGATCTCATAAGAGCTTTCGCTGTAAAACATGTTGCCTGGAGTTTCTGGCTGTGGATTCAAATACAGAAATTCGTAGGTGTGGGGTGCCTCAGATGTAGGTTATATGAGATTCCGCTTTCATGTGACAAGGTCCCACATACTACTCATCATTAGACTCACTTATACTCAAATGGAGCTCTGAGTGTGAGTTTGAGTCAGGGTGAGCACTATTTTGGCAAGCTTGTGTCCGAGTGAGTATGATTGAGAAAAACTTTAGTAAGTGTGAGTCGGATTAAGTCCGGTTGAGGAAATCATTGGGGGAGTGTGAGTTCGAGTGAGCTCCGATGGCGAAGTATGTTTCATAAGTGAGTCTGAGTGAGCCCCGTTTGTTTTGCCGACTTCTAGTCCTACCTACTAGGCTTCAGAATTACTATGAGCCTTATGTCAGCTCACGTTTATACTAATAATGTTTACTTATGCATCAACGCAGTAGCGTCCATAAGTCAACTCAATATTAATTGAATAAACGCTTGAGTTCTGAGAGAGCAGACATGGCCCTCCCTCCTTTATTGTTCGAAAAAAGGTCTTGTTAAAAACGTCTCCTGTGAGCCGCCACTTGCGATAAAAATTGTCTTAACAAGTTGCAACCACTGATTACGTATATTTAGGGATATGAGATGAAAAGCGCCAAGTAAAGCACCTAATGTGCCAGACATCGGTGTTGAAAAGCACTGACACCTTTGACGAAACAGCTAATAGTAGGCTAACGGTCTGATGCGTAGAGTCGCTTAAACTGCCTTAAACTAAGATAGAGTAGTGAGTATTACTCTCAGTGAGCTCAACTGAGTAATACCATGGTGAGTTAGGGTCTCAGTAAGCCCGGTGGAGGAACATTTTAGTGGGTGTTAGTCCGAGAGAGTCCGCTTGAAAAAAACAAACAAACATTGGTCAGTATGAGTCTCCAACACAATCCCACTCTGGTTAGCTTTGCAAACAAATTACGTAAAAACATACATATATTGTTCTGTATTGTTGTACCACCGCTGTGAGGACCTTACTTACTTATCCAGTGCACACCAAAGCATGCCATGTGCAGTTGATTAACATTGCCACTAAGCTTCCACCCGTCCTGTTCACTTCCGATAAATGTGGCAACAACTGTGAGCATAATGGCTTTGTTTTGGTCGGCCCATCTATTCGCAGTGTGTTTAATGGATCCTCATAAAACAAAGTTGGAAAAACCTCCATGAAGGTGCATCATACATGAGCGGAACATGGGTCAAAATGAAGTTGAGCATTATTGTTAAAAAAAAGACATCATTTGTCCTCGCATCAGGAATATAGTTTGTGAATTATTGTTGACGTTGTTTTTCTTTTAGTTTTTTTTTCTTTTTACCGGCATTGGCCAGCGGTCATTTTCACTTGAATACATGAACTTCATGGAAAGATAGCTCACTTACGAAGAGACTGCATAAAAAAGAACGCACAGAATAACTGTACCGACATTCCCTGTTCAAACACGAAGGAAAGGGCATAATAAATAACGGGGTGCTCGGATTCTTCAGCTCATAGCAAGATCACAAAATTAGATACGGCGCCATAAATTCCCCGTCACAAATCCCAGTTCCAATCCGCTTACTTACAAGATCGCAAACTTACAGTGCCTCTTCAACACTACGGCGCGCGCTTTGCCCGCTCGGGTATACCGAAGCCTGGCTTGGAAAAACTCCCTTTCATGGCAAATATTTGATGTCGCTTGGAGACCGAGGACCCCCATCGGCGCACTTATTTATAACTCAAGGAGCAAGAATAAGAAAGCAGAATAGCATTTATAATTTTGTTCACGCGCTTATCTCGTCCTAAGTGACGACGATATCAGACAGGCGATGCAGTGAACACGATGTATCCGCTCGGGCGTCGACGCACTGAGTGCAACGTTAGAGATAGATTACAAGAAAAAAAAGAGAAAGCAAACCTTTGTCCTCTGAATGCTACGCGCCGTAATTAATTTCAAATAAAATGCACCTTTTGCTATCATCCCGAGGGAGGCGATAATGGTGGGCAATAAAGTGTTCAATATACAAAACAAAACCGAAACAACGTTGTCTCTATCGTAACCCCTCTTTATTTTCCGTTTGTGAAATGAAGTAATAAAAAGTAACAAAGAAGTAGAGTGTACTCGCTCCATACTCGCTTCCCTCACCGCTGTATTGCCTCCCAGATAGAATGACAGAGAAGGCAGTTTCTTCCTTTCCATTCGCGTTTTTCTTTGCTTTCGCTCCTCGGGCGCTTTCTTTCACCCTACACTTTTCATCTGTTGGAGCTAAACGCAATTTAATAGCAAGATTAATGGACGCGCGGCTCCTTTTCGCTAGCGCCAGGGAGGCCGCAGCAGGTGTTGAGAGAGTGCACCGTCTCCGCTTTCCTTGGAACATGCGTTAGAGATAAGCGCCACCACCGCCTCTGTACGCGGAGGGGGCAAGCGGTGGCGTATACTTTTCCCTATTCACTTCTCACCCCCAACCATCGTTTTTACACCCTTTTTTTCATTATTACTCCATTATTCCGTAACACCGTGCCGCTCTACGAAAATTCCCGTCTGCATCGCGGACTCCAAGCTTCGCACGTGCTCCTTCTTCCGCCCCATCATTAATTGTTAACCCTGATTTATAGTTTGATATCCCTTCGCCGAAGGGCTGCTCCCTTGTACTTTCTCGAAAGAGAGCCGTTGCCTTTGAAGCAACGTTTCATTTGCAGATTAAATAGGTCCACTGCTCCCCCCCTTCGCCCCGTTCTCGCGCGCGCGAAAGTCGATAATATCGACGTCTAAGAGTGTTTCCGCCCGATTTGTTCGAACTTCGCTTAACAACGCGGTAAAGCAGTCTGCTGCGTGCGCGCGCCCTTCTCTCTCTCGCGCGCAACTCTTTCCTTCACATCTCTTTTCTAACGCGTTGCCTTTGGAGCCGATACTGGCTGACCATCTCCCTCGAGACCCTTTGTCGTGGCGGAGCATTTCCTGCGCTATTTGCCTCCTCCGCTCATTGTGCGCCCCGGTGGACCCTCCTATTTCTCGAGAAGTACGGTGCAAAAAAAAAAAACTCCTCTCGAAAAGAATTATCCCCATATGCAGAAGAGCCCACCAAGCATTTTGCACATGCTACACAGCATCGAGAGTTCCTCTCGAACCCAACCCCGGCGCTCGATTACAACATCAACGTGCCGCCAATTGAACGAGCCTTTCTTTTTTTTTTTCGTTCTGCCACTCGCGAAGTAGGAACCAGCGGATTTTCTATATTTCTTATTTCCTTCTTTCAAACCTGCACGCCCATGGGACGGAGCTTTGTTTCACACCGTACAACTCCTCGTATCTGTATGATTGCTGCGAGATTGCGTAACAAACTGGCCGTGGCTTAACGTGTTTCGATTCGTCCCCACAGAGAAAAAGGGGCGTTCCCTGGATATGTGATAACTTGGAGCACACCGTGCAAGCGAAATTTGAATAGCCTACAATTGATTAGCAGATGGCTGAACACGTGCTTTTACCCCTCACCACGGCGCATGCTCCGGCCCTCTGGCGAGAATATAAAAGCAGCCTCTTCAATAAACGTTCACCCCCGTATTCTAGAACGTCCCTTCACTCAACGCTTCACCTTCGCTTGAGAAAGCCGATGAAAGCGTCCTCTTTAGGCACGGCAAGTCACTGCATATTAGCGATAATGTGGTGCGATTCTCTAGCAGCGCAGCGTCATTTTCAGCCAAGCAGCGGCGCAGTGCTCAACTCCGTCAAGTGAAGGGTGAAAGTCGAGTCGAGGAGCGTTTGTGAATACGCGGGTAATTTTGATCCTGCCATGAAGTGCCGTTTCCTCGCACCTACGTTAGATATACTACAGTGGCGACGAGGGTGGGAGCGTTGATCGCACTTCGATTCTGACACCACAGTAATGGGATCTCAACCCCCGGCCTCAGACGGCGCAGTGAATAGCTGGAGTACGTAAAGTGTATGTTTGGAAGCTACTTTGAAGTCAAAGAGATTACAGACACACCTAAACGTCAGGCCCTACCGGTTTCGTGATTGAGCGACAGTGTCGTCCATATTTTGCAAGGGCGCCACCCGGGGGTCCCCATCAACTCTTTGACGTAAGACGACGTTGTAAGATGCCTGTAAGATTATTTCAACCACCAAGCAAACGAAATAGCCTCAAGCTATAACTTCTTCCCGCGAAGGCAAAAAGAGCAAGAAAGCGTCCGCGACTACACTGCTGAATTGAGAAGGCTAACTATAAATTGTAATTTCGGAACGACACTGGATCGTGTGTTGCGGGACCGAATCGTTTGTGAGATTCGGGACGATGAAGTGCGCTGGTGCTCGCTGGGCTGCAAGAATTCGACTCGTGAAGAAGCCGAAGAATTCATCTTAGCTTCTGAAAAAGATGCTCATGGCATGTAAGTTCCATACGTACTAACCACAGGAGGTGGCGTCAACATGGTATAGAAACAGCAGCAAGGAAGGAAGTACAGAAGAAACGACCTACCACGAAGTCCTAGTTTCTTGTGCGACAAGTGCAAAGGGCCGCATACAACGGCGTTGTATCGATATTGAAGTTACATCTGCCGTCACTGTGGCAACAGGGGACTTTTTGTTAGGGCCTACAAAAGATTCCACGCCCCGACATCGGGAACGTTCGCCGTCGACGGAACGGAATGCGAAGATGAAGAAGAGATTTTCTATGCTCTGTAGCCACACACATTTCAGTCAATAAGCGCTTATTGCAGCCAATTGAGCACACCTTAATGTGCGAAAGCCGTCGGCTACGAATGAATGTCGATACGCGATCAACAGTAAGTGTACTTTTCAAAAGCATGTACAAGAAACCACTGCAAGTGGTGGCCGGCTTTGCAGAAAACCCCCTTATGCCTTTCATTTTTCTGGGACCGTTACCCGTCTGGGGCAAGGTGAACATGAAGGAAGGAAAATAGAGGGAAAAGAAAGGCAAGGAGGTTAACCAGCCTATAGGCAGCCAGTTTGCTACCCTGCGCATGGGAGAGGGAAGGGGAGATGAACGAGAGCAGAGAAGGTACAGGTTGGTTCAGTAACGGTGAGCAGTTCTCTGATAGTGGTGGACCATCAAGGGCCCCTGCTGTGTGGACGAGACACGATGGAGGAATTTTGAAAAGCTGGCGTCTTCCTTTTGCAGAGTGGTATGTCGTCCACGGTGAATGTTGTGCACGTCAACAGTAAACTCGCTGCACTTCTTGACGAATTTGGGGAGTGCTTTGCGAATCTCGAGTGCATTAAGGGGCCACCGGTGAAACTATCTATACCTCAAGGAAGGTGCTCAACCTCGATTTATGAAGTCTTGGACAGTTCCGTATGCCATGAGAGCGCAAGTATTCGCCGAAATCCACCGAGAGGTGGAAGTGGGAGTGCTGTCCCCAGTTAGCGCGGCTGCATGGACAACGCCAGTAATGCCGGTGGTGAAGAAGGAGTCATCCGGCTGCGTGGAGATTTTAAGCGGATGGTCTATCCAGCGACAAGAACAAAACAGTACCCGCTTCCGAAAATGGAAGACATCTTTGTGACGATAGGGGGAGGCGAGGTGTTTAGAGCGCTCGACTTACGGAACGCATACAACCAATTTTCTTTGGATGATGATGCCAAAAAAATAGCTGTGCTGAATACGTACAAGGGCCTCTTCTGCTACAACCACTTCGTACAATTGCTACAAAACCGTCTCCGCGCCATAGACTGATTCATCTTGCCATACTCAAGAGTCCAGAAAAGTTTATGCGCGTGAAGACACTAACGTGTGACTTACCAATAGATGTAATGAATTTACCGATCTTGTTACCTCTGCTAACACAGAAAAAAAGATAAAACCATTATTTTTCAGTGGTTACCAGCCGAGTAACACTTCAATGAAGAGGGGTGATTTTCGACGCTGAGAAACACGCGCACATTGAAAATATGCTGCACTTATTAAATTCAAATTCATAATAATTATTCTTCTTGAATTACACGAAGAATAGTACAGAAGCTAATGGTATAGCAATACCTGACAAAAAGCCTGTGTACCGGTTTTACAAAATTAAGAACAAATAGATAGAATATTGTTCGTATACCATAAAGCTTTTAGTTTTAATGTTTAATGAAAAGGAGATACAAAAACAATTTGTAACAGCTAGTGGCCACACTGAAAAAGGTTCTTTTGTGCAGAATTAAAAAAAGTATAACAATATATTATACCTGCTAGTAGATTTCAATAAATACAATAGTTGTATTCAAAGTTCAAAATAAATATAGCATGGACAAAACAAATTTAAGGCACTAGTACACCTAAAGAAATGTATTAGAGGTTCTTATACAGAAATAAAAAAGGCATATTTATGCAAAAAATGGTAAGGAGTATGTATTTTATTTGGAAAACCTATAAGTGGGTGCTTTGTTTATTAATACACTTTTTTTAGTTCTTTCCTAAACACTTTTGTACTAACATTGAAGTCCAAATCGTTTTTCATTTTATTAGGAAGAAGCATGGTTTCGTACTTCATATATTGCTCACCATAATGAGTTTGTGTTGTTGGCATGTGTCGTTTTTGTGCTCTAAGGCAGTGTGTTGATTAATTTTAGTCTGAGTAATATATAATTTTTTTACGATGTACTAAGTGAAGCAACTTGAAACAGAATATTTAGCCAGCCCTTACCGTATCATGCCTTAAAAATAATGATTGTGTTCCTAAATCCTTCGGGTTGCCCGTGTATTGCTAAAAGCAGCATAGTAAAAAATTTTGTAATACCTCTAATGTATTAAAGTTAAGTTGTGTTGTCGTCCCCGATACTAAATTTCTGTAGCATCATTTCGAGTAAAACAGAGCATTACACAATGTTTTCATCAGCCTCAAAGATATTAGAGTGGCCACTTTGTATATACATCCCGCAAATTTTCCCAATTTCAGTGCTAGGCTATTTATATGCACATTCCAACATAGGTGCTCTCCAAATTTTACACAGATAAGTTTTTGTGTTGCGACCATATTACTAAACTCCCTTTCAAATTTAAAGCGCATCCCGGTATTTATAATTTTATCCACTGTGTGAAATATGACGTATGCCGTTTTTTGCGTTTATCTGCATCAGATTTTCTCCTAATCAGTATAATAAATATGATAAGTATTGGTTAACGTTTCACTCGACTGTTTTTAGCTCTTTAGATTCAAAGAATACGCTTTTGTCGTCCACCAACATAATTATTTCAGGGGAACCACGGACATTTACTAGATCATTTACATAAAGCAAGGATAGAAGGGGGCCTAGAATTGATCCCTGTGGGACACCTTGCTTTAAATAATATTTAGTTTAGAAGAAGTGATGTTATTTATGTTGACTATTTGACAATAATTTTTCAAGTAACTGTTAAGCAGGTTTAACGCTGTACCACATGTACCATACCTGGACAGTGTTTAGCAGTATTTCGTGATGGACGCTGTCGTACGCCTTTTTAAAGTCTAAAAATAAGCCAAGCATATATTTTCTGGTCTCAATAGACGATATTATTTTATTTTTAATAAAAGTGAGTGCCCTCTGTGTTGATTTGTTCTTTTGAAAGCCATATGGGCTTTTCGTTAGTATGTTGTCTTTATTTACGAAAGATATCGGTCTAATATGAAATATGCTTTTAAAGACATTTGATATGCACTGACACAAGGTAATAAGCTGTAAGCATATCTTGTCTACCACTTTTATGTATGGCGTAACTTAATTTCTGGAAGACTTGCATCCAATACGTCTTCTTTCGTAATTTTCTTATCGAACGTTTTCAGCTCGTAGGCAATCTGGTCTGCGAGCTTGATAAGTGAGGGTGGACAACTTTATTTCCTTCTTATAAAATGGTGTTAAAATGTTCGCACTTTTATATGACACCAGCTGTTTTTATAGTAAATTCAATATATTCAATGTGACAGGCATAATAAAGAAAGCTAGAGAAAACTCCCCATAGTTTGTACTCTTTAATGACTGGAGGCGCGCAAGCAACATCTGAATGAAGATGCGCGTCATTCACTTCTGCGTTTCTTAGTGTTTTTTGGCACAATTCGTGACTCAGCCGTGTGTTCACTTGATTGACTTATTGACTAAAACAACTGTAATGTGATTTATCTGATGTCGTTAGGATATAAGGAAGCTCTCAGATATGTCTACATACTAGGAATACCAGTCGTGGCTTGCCTCCTACTTAGCTTTGTCATGTAGTCACATGAGCAATCTGCCTTTTTTCGCATGACCATCACGCACGATCATGTACTTTGGCTTAGTATGGTGCGTTTTGGACTGCGAAAGCAGAGATAATAGCCGGTCCCCTAAAATCGCAAAATCCTGGTATACTCGAGGCTTATAGGACTGAGGTATTAAGGGTGTTTTATAAACAGATAAGGGGTGGAGAGGAGATAGCGCCCGTAGGAAGGGTACTGAAGGTGAAAAATGGCGAATCTCTTGTCTTTGGTCTCGGAGTGGTATAGGGGCCCTTTAAGCTTATACCTCAAAGTGAAGCCACAGGGAGAAAACACGTAAGCGTGTAATCCAGTAACTATAGCAACACTGAAGTTCTCACAGTGACCAGTGACACGTTAGTATTGATACCTAACGCGAAGGGTCTGCTTCAATGCGACATCGCGCAAAATGCGGCTCGGAATAATTTGAAAGCACATATCCCTTGATTAAAAATATAAAAATATGCTGAGCACCTTAAAAAGTCTTTGAAGGGTATGTAATACCCACTTGTGTTTGGAATGTACACGAAAAGATACTTCAATTTAGATCTCCGTAATGCCCGTACTTTCGTTTACACAATTTTTAGTTCATGTCACATTCGTAATACTGGGTCATACACTTACAACAGAGCTGATTTAACCTTCAGTAGTTTTGATGTTTGTAGCGACCAAGAAGTCATCTCGAGCATTGGCACATACCACACTGTAAGAAAAAAAGTCATTTGACTTTTCTTGGCCACGTATATAGCTGAAATTTTCATATAACCCTCCTTTAAAAGAGATATCTGTGCGACAGTTATCCAAATGACAAAACGAGCCAAATGACTTCTTTTTTAGTGAAGTGCAGTTGCTATTCCTCAAGTTTTTGTCATATTATGATTCTCCGAGTATAGTGCCTGAGATTCTTAACTTTGAAGGAACTTTGCTTCTATGCTGACAAATGACGTATTAACTTGTTTTGCCATGTCACGTCACAGACGTTCTACTGGAAGATGTAAGTTCTCATCCCCTCCACCAGGTTATGAAGTTTTCTGTAAATAATGCTTTCTCTACATTTTACCGAGCCGCCGGTGCGGATTCGATCATTTAAACATGATTCTACTAGTATATGACATGATGTTTCAAGAGATCATACGTTGCACGGTAATGCGACTTTGATTTCGAAGAATAGCCCGTTGTACAAAACAACACTCTAGCGATACTTTTGTTCATTTTCATTGATGAAAGTGAACAATCCTGATTATAATCATGTGAATTCATGGAGTGTCATCACCATTAAAATCTTGCCAAGTGTTCGTGAAGTACCTGCGCACTTGTACCGTAATTTAAATGTAGAAGGTAATGTGGAAGACGCAGACAGAGATCAGACCGGACATGCACAGCGCTACCAAAAACGGGCTTACACCCCTGTTACACGGGCACCCACGTACACCGTTCAACTCCCTCGTCCTTGCGACAAATAAGATGCAGTCCGTGTCACACGGTGACCCTGACACAAACTAAGGTAAACAGAGCATTTCGTAAAGGAAGTTCGGCGACCTGCTTTTGCAGCGGAACGAGGTACTGTCATTCCCAGTTCTACGGGTGAGAAAACAATCTCACGCACTAAATTGCCGCATTGAAATCAATAATACATTTTGGCAATAATAAACGTTCTTTGGCAGCAGTACTCATTCATAACGTCTGTTTCCTCACGTATATATATACGGCCGTCAGAGTGCAGCTACTCTCCAAAATGATTCCGTTCAAACGGTGACACAACCATGATCACACCATGCCTCACGAGTCGCTAGTAGGACCGGGATCAGTTATGCCACGGAGAAATGAATAAGATGAGAGGGCATGCCCAGCCGGCGCGCTGCGGGAAAGTGTGGTGGGAATGACGTCATGGCGGTCATATCTACTGGGCACAATGACGGCGGTCCTATGGTTACGTGCTGTGCAGTGTAGTTGGTCTAGCAGGGAGCGGCGGCGGCATGGTGGTGGCATTAGCGCCTCCATAGGTCTCGTACTGACGTGCGGCGGGGAATATCCGTGGTTTGTGCCACGTTGTAGACTACGCAGTTGTCTCCTGGTGGTTATATATACTAGCAGCAACATTTACGAAAACTGCTGTCAGTCTCTCTTTTTTTTCCTTCTCTTCTCTTTTCTCATCTTTCTTGTCCCCTTCCCTAATCCCCAAGTGTAGGATGGCCAACCAGTTGTCTTTCTGGTTAATTTCCCTGCCTTCTACCTTTTGTTGCTTCCTTCCTTGTTACAGTGCATAGAATGCATAGAATGAGCACGTATATTCATATGCCGTGCGGCGGATGAAGTAATTGAAGTGCTCAGTGAAATTGCGCTTGGGCACCAAGAAGAAACGGAAACACGACGACCGTGCGTGATCTTGCAGGTCAGTGAAGGTTGTGCAGTGTTTCAACTTGTTACAACGGACGAAACATTTGCGCTGAGGACGTCACGTGTACTTCACATATGCCCTTTTGTGTTCTATATGTGTACAGTATCAGCTTGCACGATATAAATGTCATGAAAACATTGGCACCACAATCACCGTAGTCTGTGGATATAGCGCGCGTTCCCTTGTGCTTGCTTCCTTTCGAGCAAGTTGTTACTCGTTGTTTATTAGCTGGACTAAATGATTTCGCCGGTGGTGTCGCACTGGCCCAAAGTTTTGAGCCTCGTTCCGTTAGTTTCAAATCCTCACCACACGCGCGCTGCGCAGCCCACGTGCTTACCCAGCCGGAAGATAGTCACACATTCTGCTTTATATTCGTATGCAAGAAAGGGAGGAGAATTGGCCTAGTAGATATGGCCGGCTTCGGGCTTCACTAAGGCTTGACAACAAGTGACGTCAAGGCATCAATCTCCTTGGTTCTCTCCTCCAGTGATGCCAACCATAAAGCTTTATCCGTAAACCTAGGGATTTTATACATCATTTAGGAATTTGGCAACTTTTTCGTTCAAAATATAGCTATAGTTAAGAGTCAATTAGCCAAAATAATCACAATAAAGAAATTTAGGGAACTTTCTTGTACTCTGGAGAATTTTTGTGGGTCAACCTAGGAAAAAACGCTGCTTTCAGTTTGAACAGGTTGTGATGATTGGCCGGGATATTTCGTGCGCGCATGTCGTTGTTGTCGTCACCGTGTTTGCGTTTACCCGTGAGAGGAATGATTTACACCACTGCATCATCGTCTCCAGCTGAAGACACAGCACAATATACAGAAGAAAAAGTGTGGGCTCACGAAGTAAGGAAGCACAAGAACTTTCAAACATGGAATACAAAAAACAAAGAAAAAACTACTCGAAGATGGCACAATTGTAAACAAAACTTTTAGGCACAAGCTGGCCAACGTCGCTACCGGCATCGCTACATTTAGCGATTGTGTCTTCATTTGGAATCATTTTAATGCTTTTATCACTTCCGATCTAGCTCATAGCGTGGTTTTTTCAAAATCGCTTAACGAAGATTCACAAAAAAAGCGTCTAGAGATAAATTTAGGATATTTCAGCGAAATAGAAACAGCGCCGGCTGAATCCCTCGCGGCCACTATTACAACCTTGTCATTGCCGTGTGACACTACCACAACTGCATCTTCGTCGAACTCTCTGAGGTAAATTTACGTTGACAGAGTTTAAAAGAGTTTAGTGGTGGCCTTGTGACAGGGGTATTAACCAATGAGAAACGTCTGACATCTGCCGATAGTGTCTTGCTGCGGATGTAAAATAAACACACACGATCCTTTCAGGCTATTAGTGACATAGTGACACTAAGACTAGACGAAACACTGATGAAAGGGCCCGATGTATATGAAGTTTGTCAGAGCACTTAGCGGAGCCATAGTTGGTGCGCCCTCAGAGTACTTAGTTGTAAATAGTGGTGGCTGCCTGTTAGGTTTGTGTGTGTTCATTTACATTTACAATAACGCACTCCTGGCATATGTTAGGTGGCTCTTTGGTGGAGTAGGCACGTCTGTCGGTTGCACTGTGCATGCGCCTTGCCCCTATGACCACGTCTTCAAAGTGGATCCACGTCGGCGTAGTGCAGAACAAATTAGCCTAACTAAATGCGCTGGAATGTAGTGTCAGTCATTTCGTTCATGATTTTGCGGAAAGAGCTCGTCAAACCTGTGGCACTTAAAGATTAAAGGAAAATTGAGTACTATAATACTTGAAAGTATGGGTCACACAAGCAGTCGTCTACATCAGAAACGCGTTACATATCGATAGGTAAGTTTGAGGGTGCCAGTCGATGATCAATTCACATTTTTTATCGTTTTGTAATACAATCGAATGGTGAGTGACCCAAGGTGGTCTGTTTTGCGACTACGCAAGCACATATTCTAGCTGACTCATACAAAACTTCTGCCCTAACTATGCATGCTGTGACTGGAAATAGACTGGAAGTTTTCATTTTGCCACGTCCGCTAAGCGTTGATTTTCCGCGTGACCACAGCACTGACCAAACGAGTGGTTAGACAAACAAGCAGAAGAAGACGCACGAAGAAAAAAAGTCGGCCAAAAAAAAAAGTCAGCTTCAGAGAAGAAAAAAAGGTGTTATCAAAAGCAACCAGGTATTAAGTAAACAGCCAAGAAAACAGAGCGAAGTGAACAACAAGGAAATTGAGCTACAGAGAGCTCAGGAGGATGAAAGCAAGACACAACAAAAAAAGTGTTGACAACCTACAAGAAGAATTTGGTAATAAGGAGTGTCGCGTTGTTGCGTCAGTGGTAATCGCATTAACGTTGACGTTCGTCCGCAGATGAGTGCTGCTGCAATTGTTTCTTCCTAATGAAGTTTATCGGGCATAAAACAAGAAGCTATATATATAGTCCAATTACATGGCGTCAACCCGTCATTCGTTTTTTTTTCTTTTTGCCAAGATCCTTTCGTATCCAAAGTAACTATCGAGGCAATAACGTATGCAGACCCGGGAAATGAACGAAGTGTCATTACATAGAAAAAATAAGCAGATAAAAAGTTATGACTGAAACCTATAGATTGCTATGCTTGGAGGTGCGTATAAGCTTTCGCAATAAAAAATTAAGACAAGAGATGGTGGGATAAAGACATTCCAGAAAGAGCTGGTACGTAATAAGAACACAACAGTTTGGCACCCTTCGTGGATGTGGGAAGCGCTGACCAGCGAGAGCTTGATCCACTTCGCAGACACAGCGCCTGGGAACCTTTGTTTTCTTTATATTGCGATAGCAATTATATGAACACTTTCAGCAGTATTTTGCCGCCGGCGTCGGCGTCGATGTCATGCACCGTATATGTATGCGTACCTATATATATAAAAACGCAAGAACAACAAAAAATTCTGAAAAAACCCTCCGGCGCGCGGAACCAAACGTGGGACCTCTGCGCCGTGAAAGCGAGGCGTTAACCACTGAGCCACCCCGGAGAACATCCTTCACCGTTCAAATGGCGAGCTACTTATTTCTACCTCTTACCGCTACTCACGAGTCTCTCGGAGGCAATTGTGTTTTCAGCATTCAGCAAGATGGCGCAAAGAGCGCGCGTCGCCACACCGCCTGGTGGCGCCCGCTCTAATCTCCTATGCGTATACTTAGCCCAGCGAGGAGCGGAAGGTCGTACGCCTTGGCTGGCCTCCGGCTTTACCTTGAACGATTCTACTGTAGTTACCTAGTGCACAAAGGTCACTGCAATCATTACAGTCTCCGTTTGCGAAAAGCGCGCGCTTTTCAGACACAGCAAAGTTACAATTGAGACGCTTATTCGTGTGCACCCCTATCTGTGAGTACGTTTTTGTGCGTGAGGAACGCGAGGCATGTTTTGACCTGCTTTCAATTCTGCGCGTGACCTTTACTTTCGTTGTTATCGCGTTCATTGCCTTCGCCTTTCCGGCAAAGCTGCCACTTTTTTTTCCAACTTTCACTTGTCGTCTTAACAGTTTCCTCGCTTGCTTGTTCCTGCGTTAAGTTTCTACGTGCTTTCAATTCACCGTGGCGCGTAAGGAAGGAGCAGTACTATTCGCGGCAAAATCGGGCTATAGGTGACCGCACCGTTCACACGCAGGTGTGGTTAGGCGGTCTGCGGTGCGTATACAAATACACGCAGCGGCGCTTCGTTGCGTGTGGTGTGAGCCGATTGTCGGCAAATAAAACACGTTGACTACAGTTTACTGTTAATATCTACACTCTTTTCTACGATGCCTATGCAACGATGCCTTTGCACGATGCCTATGCAACGTTTCATGCGAGTAAAGCGCATTCTGCCTTTCTTAAAGATGCTCGCCCTGGGTGACCCTCTTTACGATTTCGCACTGAATCACGCCTTTGCTGTGTTGTTTGTACGTGGTTAGCATGTGTTACGCCTGCTACGC
This sequence comes from Rhipicephalus annulatus, assembly GCA_013436015.1. NCBI lineage: Eukaryota > Metazoa > Arthropoda > Arachnida > Ixodida > Ixodidae > Rhipicephalus > Rhipicephalus annulatus. The sequence continues at coordinate 25,870 of WOVY01014351.1, forward strand.
ACCGCTGTAGCATGACCGAACCAGGTATTTACATCTTTTTTATCTGCATACTACAAAAAAAAGAGAAAGAAAGATCGTACAAAGCCCGCAAATCTGTGCTATTAGTTCAGTACTACCGTTCACATCCTATACGCCTATGATTGTTTTTTCTCTTATTCTGTTCCCCATGACATGTGGGACAGTCGACAAGTCTAGTCAGGAAAGCTTAGTGGCTGACGACATTTCGCCCTACACTGCATTTACCACGTGCACGCACATGTTCTCGCACCAGCAAAATATTTAAAAAATCCTATATAAGAGTTCAGCAAAAGCTTTCATCGATGGATTACGTGCATGACAGTGCTAAAACAAAGGCCTGGTTATTGGGATAAGCATGTTTTTTCAAACAAAAAATTACCACTGCTTTCCCTCGGTCACTAACAATTCCCCACAAATTGTAAACAAAGCTGAAATTTTAAGCGAAATATACGACATTGTATATAACGCATCCCGTCTGAATTAACTTTCCACGTCTGGGCTCTTTAAAGCGTTCTTGAATTTAATCACACGGTGCACACGGTAACTCTGTTTTGAGTACAGTTTAAGTACCGATGTGTCACAGTTTATGTGATAGTAATATTTCTATGTAGTGGTACCACGGCCAGATAAATACAACTAAGGCTCCTCGCATGATCGATAAACTACAATGCCGTTGTTGTACATCTACCAACAGAGCGCAAGTGCATGGCCTAGAGCCTTTTTTTTACAACCCAGTCATTATAAAACACGTAATTTACACACATTTAATGTTCCTCATGTTTGGGAGGATGCAAAAAGCATTTTGAGATGTGCGTGAAACAGGAAGCGGCACCCGCGCTGAAATTATTCAGGTGAATGGAGAGTACGACGACAATAAACACCACTCTGGAAAGTTGCACTCACCGATCCTATTACAATGCATTAGCAGCTGAGCAAGACCAAATGCTTTCGTACGTCGTTTCAGGCATACGTAGAAACAGTCAGTCATGCTTACATGACCAGAAAAACCACACTTTGAGAACGTGCTAGACGTACACGCACATATAAACACGACGTGGCTAGCAGACGACGCACGGAGCAATCCACACTTCACCTCTTCGGCCAGTTGCTGCCAGGTGGCGACTCTGCTGGGCCTCGCGGCCAATACGTAATGGCTTTCGACGCAAGGCAGTGATGTTAATGAAGTCACGGGACATAGGCACACATATATCACCTTGTTTATATGCGTAACGATCCGATGGTAGTGTAACTTCTTGTAATTGTAATGACAGGAGCGTTGTAAATTGTAATACCGGTGGCACACGGGCACTTTTAATCGCGATCAGGGTGATCCGGATCAGTTTTCTTGATCGCGATCAACTTTATGACCGCTACTACACGGCCCAAGCTAATCCGGTTCAAGCTTGGGTCTGATTAAACGCCCCAGGTGGCATTTGCATGCCGTAAAACATGCCACTGACAAAACTCCGCGCACGGTATATCTATAGAGCCCTTTATCAGCAATGTTGTTCGTGCAAGAGGCGCTCGAACGTCAAAAACGTCGCGTGCCACTACAATAGTAATTTCATAAATTCATCAGTCGATAAAATTTTCCTAGCACTTATCTGTATTGCTGAATGAGATTCTTAATCTTCGCTTTTATCTCTGATGGCCCCCGCTAGTAGCCGTGTAGTCGCAGCGAAGCGTCAATCTTGGTGTACGTGCCAGTGTTTCACTTCTGGCGCCTCAAGTCTGTTCCGGTCACTCCCGTCAGCGGTCAATTAATGTGGAGGCTTCTTCATTAGACAACAAAGTGCGCGTACGTTGTGACGTAGTCGAAAGGCTTGCGACACTCACAATCAGTTCGCTTCGAGGTGTTCCGACAGCTCCGACGGGGCGACAGTTGAAACTATGGGCTGAAGGCAACGGTCGACTGCTTGTCGTTTGCTTCTCCCGTAACTACATGCGGTCGATGCCAATCCAAAAATACGTAATACTTCAGATATTGTTCAACTTTAAACAGTCTAGAATTCGCTTTTTTATAAACATCTAGCTAGTTTAAAGTGTTTTGGTTGAACTATGCTCGATTTTCTTGATTATTGTGCTTTCAACAAGGTCGGATAGGGGGTGCAGACGACAGCGAAATTGCAATCTCTCAGGCAGATCACGATACGCGGATCGCGATAGTCTTGATCTTGATTACGCCTGATCGTGATTGAAAGTGAGCATGTAGCAGCATCTGATTTGGATCGTGGTTAATCCGGATCGACACTGATCGCCATGAAAGCTGCCAGTGTGACAATAGTATAAGAGCCTTGTTGCGGCCGATCGCTCGCTTCGTGCCCGGCAGGTCTCGCGAACGTTACCGCAGTGCCACCTAAATTACATTTTTCAGATTACCCGTCCTGGTAGCAATAAAATTATGGCGTATTTTTGGTCAGCGTGTTGTCGTGGTTTCAATCAGGTGGCATCAGAGATTTCAATCAGGTGGGAGCAGAGATATGACCCCACTGGTCATAGCTCTGCTCAACAATCAGGGTGGACATCTATCATGGGCACAGTCACAAGTGTCTGCCGCAATAGTCATGGGTGAAGCAACGGCCTCAATAGCGCAAAATGGGAATGTTATACGTTCTAAGGCTGGCAGTTAACTTCTTTAGCATCGGACCTGGCATACCTCAACAAATCGCTCGCTTAGAGAAAGGGAACCGCTGCAGCAAGCAAAAAACTTTCATGGTGCCTATAGTTTCAATGTAGACTGAGTGAGGACAACACCGCCCGTACAAAGGCACAGAGGAGGAATCTGGAAATCTCTGTCAAGATAGCGCGCGGGAAACTGTGCGTAGCCCTTCAAATGGCGCAGTTGCTGCTGGATACAAGCAGCGTACCCAACCCCGCACGGGCCCTTCCCGTGCAAGAAGATAGCCTGCGCGTTTCTTCTCTGGAGAAGCGGCGATCATCGGCTGTCCTCCTATATGTTTTTGCTATAGTACATACATATTGTGACGCGTGGGATGATGTTATCACCCGTGGACTTTGTACTATACCTTCTGTCAATAGCATAATACACCTGAAGTGTCCATATAGATACTACTACAATAAAAAAGATACCCCACGTGAAAGTGTAATAAATGACTTCGTTACAGAGCAAGAAACGTGCCCAATTTGCACAGAACGTACACCTGGGGTCCAATGGCGCTTACGAATATTGAAAGCAGCTTGATTGAGGAATGCATGAGCACGCAGTAAGACTAAAGACTACAACATACATTAATTTCTTTCACGACTGAGGGCTATGCCATACGAATGACAGTATAAAGCAGAAGCTCCAAACAGGCAAAATTGGTTATTTATACTTGTTCTTGAAGCTCCCTAGTTCAAGAACCACCCATAGGCGGGATTTTTCGTATCGCACCAAAGGGAATGCCAGATAACACGATTCTGCTTTTTCCTGTCTCCTAAGTTGTATTGGGATCCTAGGAATTGAATGGGGTCATTAGTAATCAAGATCAACTGAGCATCTTAACGAACTGAACGTAAATCTGCCCGTCTGGAATGGAATAACCGTTTTTCCTTTAACTACATATCAGTTTGATGGGCAGTTTCAGTGTAAATTATGAGAGAACAATAAAGTTCAACTGATTATTTATACTTATCCTGAGTAAATAAAAGTTCTACTATCAGAAATAACGTTTTATTGAAGTGATTCTGTGCCCTTCAAACGTAACGCGCACATGACGCACAGCTCTTAATGAGAAGAAAAGAAACAGTGCCCTAATGAAAAATTTTATGAACATTGCTTCACAATCTAATTACGTGCCTGCATTTAGAAGTGCATCGACAAGAAAACTTACGCGCACTGTATACGCGTAAAGCATGCCAGCATAACGCGCTATGTTTATGTTTGGATAAAATATGCATGAGAATAATGTGACCCATTTTTTATACGGAGCGTATTTCTTCATTCGGCTTGAAATGCAAGTTGAAGCAGGTTATCAAATAATAACAAGAAAATGTTTCGAGTGTTAAATTACCATCTGATCTCTCCTTTATTCGAGAACTGAAGTTATAGTTTTTAAAAGTGAACGCAAATAGCATTTTTGGAAATAAAAAAGCGTCCTCGGTTTCTTTGAGGTGGGTAAACACGGTGACGTAATATTCATTGTGCCGCGTCGTCTGCAAAATGTGTAAGCGCGGCCTCTGGAACAGCTCCGGCAATGGCGAGTGGCCGGAGCTATAGACACGAAGGCCATAGTCAAATATACGAGAGACGCTTTGTTTCAATGCACTGAGCTGCTTATGATTGTGGCAGATATGTAATCCATTTGTGCAACTTTCAGCGTCTTTATACTTACTTGAGCTTCTGGTACAGAACCCTAGTACAGGGTTACCGTTCAATAGATTTGAAAAGGAGTCGAAACTCAATCTAAGGGTAGCCAAAGTAGGCAGGTTATTCAGTTTTAGCGCAAAATTTTTCACCAAATCAATGATTTAAGTAAATAGTGGCTAGTACTCAAAATTATTATTTCGGATAATCTAAAAGCAAGTGAAACTAGCCCAATACTTTCCTTCTTGCTAAGTCTCCAAGCCGCAGGTGAGTTCCAAATAAAAATAATTGATAAAATATTGTGCTTTCGGTGCGCCTGTATGCCGTTTGTCTAGAATTTATAGAGTTCTGGGGAAAGTATTTTGGGCCCATCGATCAGGATCATTAAACGTTGCAGCTGCTTTTCTTGAAGGCATTGGCTGACATTGCTACGAAGTTACATTAATGCCAATCAAGCTTCAAGAAGCGAATATATGATCGAAGATTAACAGTGCAGCTTCATTTCGTTGCTGATATCTCATTGACGCGCTGTGTGTTTTAGCGTTAGAATCTGGCGTCAACGGTGTGCCAAGCGTTTGCTTGCATGCGTACGTCCCTCCATTTTTTTCAGACAAAGAGGCACTCATCGGATGCCTAGATGAGCACTAGTCCGTTGATGGGGCAAAGTATATGTGCGTGCACAGGCCGACACGACAGAAAAGCTTGAAAACAATGGTGATTTAATAAAAATATTGGCTGTTTTATTTTCAAGTAATGCGAAGAAATGTCCAGTCAATGTGCCAACATGGAAACACAAAGTTGCCAGAAAATTGCCATGGTGCCAACCTGAATTTGTTCTCGTGCCAGACAAGGTCTCAGAGTAGCAAGTTTGGCGCAGGGTATTATAGCCACCAATGGCAACCCTATTGCGATACATAAACAGCGCTGGCGCACTGTGTTTGGATCGGTCAGTGGCGAGAACATTTCGTCTGATTGAAGCACGGCTCCGCCAACGGAAGCAAAGAGGGCTTAGTCCTTTCCAGATCCACACTTTTGGCGTGCTCACGTGGGCAGAGCTAGGAGCTGTTTTTTTGCGTATTCTAAAGCTCCTGCTTCTGCAACCATAGAAATGAATATGGCATTGTTGACAATCTTGTGCGTCCTTCTTCAACACAAGCATTTACCGAGTTCTAAAACCACTTCAGTTTCCTTTTAAAGCACAACGGCATATTCTGCATTTATAACGAAATTCGAAATTTAATCAACCTGCCGCTAGCGCATCACAAGCATAGTCGCTTTTGTGCCATAGAACTTTATACTTAATCGCTCATGGAACTTTGATGCGCGAGGCGCCGAGTTTTTCGCTGCAACTATTTGGCCGTGGGGTCCGGAAAGGTGCATCTCTGTGGTGAGATGAGCTTCAAAGCGACGGTGGCTGCATATATGAGGTGTGTTTCCCGGGTTTTCAGGGATTAGTCCTTGATATACGTGTGAGCACATCGGCGTGCAGGCGTCCGCAACAACTCATTACCTTCAAGCGGCTGTTAGGCCTCATGGTGCCAGTGCAAGTTTGTCTGTAACAAAAAAGCCGCCAGCATCTTCCGATGGGGGGAACTCGAGTAAATGTGTCGTATACAAAGGTGGGCGTATCGCGTGAATGTTGCGTAATTGGGTCTATACTATTTCGTCTATACTATTCATATTTATTGAATGAAGGAACAGCGTTTCAGTTAGTATGAGGCACTTAACAGCGGCGTGTTGTGTGTGGCTTAACTAATGCGGCTGCTGCACAGCGCGGGGCGAGTTTCCAATTCGTCCACTAACGACGCCGATCGGTTGCGCGAAGGCGAACGCGGATGACCCGCGCAATGGCACTAAGGAGACTGCCTCGCTCACCCGAGTCACGTGCAGAACCGTCAAGGTCACCCTCCGTTTGGTGCAAGGGAAACGCTTAACCGAAAGCGCGTCTTGCAAGAGTCACGTCAAGTGCGGTCGTCTGAGTTTAAGTCATTGTTGGCATGCACGTGTGCCATCGAGAATGCCGTGGAGACGCGACCACTGGGCTAACCAATACATGGTTGTGGCACACAGACAAGCTTATCCTCCCCCGCGTCGTTAAGGGGTGTTGTTAGGATGGCGGGTGTATCAATGTCACATGCACACCTGGTCGGCGCAGCAGGGCCTTGCGCTGTACTCACCGCTCTTAAAAGCAACTTTTACTGAGAGAGTTGACGGAGCCCGGGCGTGACAACGGCTACCAACGGAGGTCAGCCGACGGAGGCCAGCACGGCCTGACATGGGAGAGAGTGTCACACGCTGAAAACCTATCCCCTCTCATGTTATATTTTGTAACGTGGTATTTACCAATGCAGTGCCTATAATGAAAGTGTGTTTTGCGATTGGTTGTGACGGTGCGAGTCCCCACGTGTGATTGGCATGTGTGGAGACCCTTCGTTCAATGAAGGGTTGCAAAGAGGGTGTTTGAATGTGAAATGAAAGATTGGAGGTTCGGGTTTGAACCCGGGCAGACGCCTCAGTGCTGCAATAAACGTTTCTTCACCGGACTATGGCTCTTCCTTTGCGCTGCCACTCGAGTACTCGAGTCATCGAGGGGCACCCATTACTAACCTCAACGCGTTCCCTCCTTAGCTAGTGTAGAAGCTAGCCTAGGGTGAGGAAATTAGCTGTTGCCTTCAACGACTTGTGGGACGCAGATGTTTGGTTGCGCCCCACTACTGGTTTAAAGCACTGTTGCTTCCATCCCATCTATTCGAGTCAAGCAAAGTGTCAAGTAAAGCGAAAGCACAATCATGACGCACTTGACTAGATGCCGAACGCGCGATTCAGTGCCTACATATACGGGGTGGCTGGTGAACGGTTGTACAACACTAGCAGTCGGTTTTCACTAGCAGACGCTGCCTGAGTCGGCCTTGCGAGGCGAGAGAAGGGGAGGGTGAGAGACAGTTGAAACGAGACGCGAGAATGTGTAGTGGGGGTGTCGACGACACCGGCGACGCCGAATTGGCGACCAGGCGCCACGACTATAAAATGCGCCGCTTTTAAAGTTAAATTCACAAGCTCAATTTTCCGTGGAGGCTGGGTGCGGAAATCTTTGCCGTCATTGGCCGCCAGAAGCACTCAACTCGAACGAGACTCTAGCAGGCACAAGACAACTGAATTAAAGACTTCTGATGAGTACGATGGAAACAAAAGTTGGCCGCGTATTTGCGTGCTTCATTGCAAATGTCGTCGAAAAGCCGGCCGAACTACATAAGTAATGGGCTCATCTGCGGCTACCCGTGGTGGTGTTCTCTGTCCAGCCAGGTGGCAGCACCATATTGTCGGCAGAGGGCTTTTCATCCTTAACATAGCATTTTTTGCGCAGCGTAAGCAACAATAAGGTCTTTAGAATTACGAATCTGAGTATTATTTAGTAAAGGAACTGTCCAATTTATACTCACGTATTGATGTGGTGAATCAGATATGCGTAATATTTGCTGTTTAGTCGACAATGTTCACATGTATGCAAGCAGCCACCAGTTCAAGATGGCTGGGTGTTCAGCGAGTGCTTAACTTTTATCCAGGTGGTTGAACTGTGTGACAGACAGACGGACCAAAATTTCTACGAGCAAGTGCTCCTAGAAAGACTATCCTCTTTAAAAAAATGGGGGGAGGGAGGAACCTGGAAGCAGTAGTGCGTATAGCAGCACTATCGGGCACTTATTCAGCCAAGAAACTCCTCATTTACTCCTATGCATCTCTTCAGGCTTGTATATTGTCATGGTTCACCGCAAACACAACCACAAGACGTTTATCCAAGAATCAACGGCATGTTTTAGGCAGCAGCTAAACGCAAAGACAAACACAAACGCGCCGTTTTCTTCGGTCAGTGTCTCATTTCACGAGGCTGTCACGAAGTTTGAGATATTGGACGTGTCAAGTATTCCGAGGAATGCTGCCTCTTCATGAAAAGAAGCCGCCAATCCTATCGGTGATTAAGACAGGCAGTCAGCGTCTGTGTGTCGTTTTACCTACTTGTACACCATCGTTATATCAAACTCCTGCAGTCGAAGGCTCCAGCGTGCTAATTGCCTGGACAGATGTTTGAGACTTGTCAACCAACACCGCGAATGGTAGTCATTGATAACCTTGCATGGGCGCCCGTACAAGTACGGGCGAAATTTCATAACTGCCCGCTATGCAGCCTGACATTCTTTTTCAGTTGGTGAGTAATTTGCATCTGTGCGTTGCAGAGTTCTGCTTGCATTTGCGATCACTCTTTTCTCGTCCTCCTGGCGCTTCACAGGCACAGTTCTGAGGCCAACATTGCTGGCGTCAGAATGGAGCATTGTAGGGGCTGTCTCATCGAAATGGGCAAGAACGGGGCTCGTGTGTAGACGTTGCCGCGAGTCATTGAAATCAGCTTTCTGCTCTTCGCCCCGAACGAATGCAACGTCAACCCTCGTGAGGTGAGTTAAAGGCGACGCAATGCCCGCAGGCGGATTGATCGAGGCGGCACAATTATATCGTGTTGAGTGAGACGAAAATATTTGTAGTTTGGTGGTAAAGACTTGGCCAGACGAGCAGTTTTGTAAAACGAAACCATGCGGTCCGGGTTGTTGATTACAGCACCATGCTGCCTGAGAAAGTCCATTGCTATAATTAAATCTTTGCAGCACTCTGGGAGAATGATGAAAGTTGCGAAGAAAGTAGAATTTTCTATGCTGATATTTGCTGCACATCTTTCAGTGCTCAGCAGCAGTTCACCACCAGTTGTTCTTATATGTGGTGCTGTCTGCGGTGTTTCTACTTTTCTAAGAAGCGTGACCAGGTCAAGACATTTGGAAACGTTGGCACCTGTATCGAATAAGGCTGGCACTAATACATTGAGGTCGGCGCCCACCATGTTGTCACTGTTAATATTCGTCGGCATCTGGTCGTTCTGTAGCGGCTGTACTGGGGACCTTTATCGTCTTGAGGTCGGGCTGCAACCTCACCCCAAGAGTTCGCCGCCTTTAGTTTCCCCGGTAAGGGCTAGGCGACCTTGTTGCATTAAGATCAGCAGAAGTACGTCGACTCGGTGAAGTAGTCTTTGCAGGGGATAGAGAGTGTGACCGGTAGCTGGAGTTGGGCTGGTGAATGGGAAGCGACTCGTGATAGGGAGACCACGTCGTTGGAGGTCCTGGAAAACCAGGCTCGTCATGGCGTACAATGTATTCGGCGTTCGCACGGCGACCGTCGTACCCTGACCAAGACAGGCGAAAGGATGTGTCGTGGTACAAACCATAGCGAGATATATGGCCGGCACCACCAATGTGGAAGCAGAGGGGGTGCGGATCGACAGGGCGCAATCGTCCATTCTGCGCAATTGTGGGCGTCCCATAGTGTCCTGTTGTGGTGGTGAGTTAGGCGCGGGAAGTGATGGCTGGTGACGTGAAGACATCAGAGTCATGGGCGAATGTCCGAAAGACTTCTGCAAAGGTTGCGACGAAGGTGCGATTGTAGGTGGCTGGTAGCATGACGTGATAGGCTGGACAGGCGGTGGACGGCGAACAGCGCCGGCATAACTCATTTGACGCGGCTCACGAGCAAGATCAGCTGCTGAGAAAGCATGCCTTAGTTCGTCGCCAACGACTGCGGCAAGGGCGGCCACTGGTGTATCTACAGGCAGAGTTCAAAGCTTCAGAAGTTCTCGAACAATATCCCGGATCAGGTCACGTAGGAAGGCCTGATTGTCCAGAGTCACTGAAGCCGCGTTGATTGGGGTGGTAGTGGACGAGCTATCCTACTGCCTTTACCTTTGGTGCAGAGCGCGCTCAATGGCAGTGGCTTCTCGTATAAAATTGGCCATGGTAGTTGGGGCATTGCGCACAAGGCCGGTGAACAGTTATTCCTTCACTCTGCGCATAAGGTAGCGCAACTTCTTTTCCTCGGACATTGGGATCAGCCCGAGACACAGGCGTGTCACGTCCTCAGCAAACATTACTGCAGTTTTATTAGGTTTCTGAAGCGTTACCTCTAGCAAATGCTAGCACGCTCTCGATGATCGACGCTAGCATATGTGTCAGTGAGCTGCTGACGAAAACCAGCCATGTCGATGCGCTTTTCTGCTGTGGCGAACTGGCGCTGCCACGTTTGAACACTTCATCTAATGGCCTCATTTCCACTTCTTCACTGTCGTCCATGGCCAGCCGATTCACAGCCGCCACTCCTGGGTAGAAGGCCACCAAAGAGGGAGCAGCGCATAGTCCGCGCTGCCCGTTTCTTTTTATTTCTCTTAGGCACTGTGCCATGTCGCCTTACGGCTGACAGAAATTAGGTGCCTTTTTTTTCTTCAAGAATCACTACCACCACCGTTTCTCGCCGTGGGCTGCAGGTCAACGTCCGCCACACGCCATATCGCGGCCGCGCCACCGAGGATAAGACCATGGCTCCTCGGTGTAGTGGCACCATCTAGTTTTGCATACACAAAATAGCTGCGGAAAACTGTTCTATACGGCTTTTTCGATACTCCAGCCACGTGTGAGCGCTGTCATCAAAAGTGAAGTACGTGCGGGCGAGCTTCTGCTGGGCATTCCACTTAATGATGTCGGCAAAGTGTTTGTAATGTTCAAGCCAATATTCAACGTCTTCATGTAGGGAACCACTGAAGCGCGCTCAGTTACAAGTGGCTGAAGAAGCGTTACCTGAGCCGGATTGGAAATGGAGCTGCCTTGTACCCCTTGTACCACCTGCGGCCATTGGCAGAGGTACAAAATGCCTGGTAGAATGTTCATCCAAGAAGGTCAGCTCAGGAGAGAGGCCAAGAAATCGCCGACTGAAGCGGTGTACTGGAGTCTAACAGGTGACTGCTTGTCAGTACTCGATCAACGGCTGCCAGAAAGGGTGTAGAGCATCAGCAGGTTTGCGGTCCAGCACCTCCACAAGTGTCACGGGGCGCCGTAAACTGAACACCGAGACGTTTATACTAGAACTGCCGGCGTGTTTTATGCAGCAGCCGAAATCAAAGACGTAAACACAAACACGCAGTTTTCTTCAGTCAGTGCCTCATTTCAAGAGACTGTTCGAGCGCACATCGTCTTCGTTGTCTGCCCATTGTGAGTGCGGCAATACTTGAGCACGCCGGTGGCATGTTCATACGTTTACACAATGAGCACAAATTTAAACGCGAGCTATTACACTGTGTTGTACTGTTTCTAGTTAGAGCAACCCCTACAATTGTGGCTTATCTCGGACATCAAGACCTGCACTTTAGCATGCGTACTTCATAATTGGAATACAGCCACAGTGGTTACACATTACATTTCTCGGTAGTAACGAGTAAGGAGCGTATCGAAGAGTACCTTCCTCTTCATGATTAAATGAGCGTTCTTTATACGCACGTATCAACGTAACGATGGCTATACTCTGCGCCGTGGTGTCTCCATCTCGAGCTTCTTATCCGGTCTCGTTCTGGACCAAGCCACACCATTGGTCCTATGTGTGTACCCGTTGACGTTGGTCGCGCGTCATTTAGATAGGCCCTTGTCGAGCAGCCGCCATACATCCATTGTCCCCGCGAAGAATTCTTTTACTTCTCGGGGCGTTCCGCGGGCTCTTCTTTTTAACTCTACGCCGTCTTACGCCGCATGACGCTGCTCCCTTCTCGCCTTTCTTCCTATTTTTCCTCGTCGCTCACCATTACGAGCGTCGTCGTTCCCTACAGGTCACATTCATCTTCGCCAGGATTATTTGCGCCCCGCGCCGCCATTCTCCACACCCGAGCGCGCTTTTGTTTTGCGCCGCACGCCACGCGCCCGCGCGCGGTGGCGGCGCCTTATTGCACTTTAAAATTTATGCGGGCCTGGAGTTAGCGGCACGAACTGAGCGTCCTTAAAATGAAATCTTTCGCACGTTTCTCTTAAAGCGAGGTAGGCGAGCGGGAAAGCCTGCTTAAAGCGCGCTACCTCTCTCCTCCACTGGACCATCGTTTCTTGTTCTGGCCTGCGCGGTGCGATGCCCTTCTCCTTCGCCGCTGGAATGAACAAGACAGTAAATTGCATTACGCCAGGCCACAATCTCTTTCCTGTATTGGGCCACCCTCCAGCCTGCCCCCCAGACCTTTCTAATTTCCCGACTTTCCTTCCTTTCACCTCCTTCTCTCCCTCTCGGCTGCCTCGCGAGTGCGAAACCCGTCTGTGCACGAGGAGATATTGAGGTCTCCTGTGTAGCGGCGTTGGCTAGTTTCATTTATTTTTTCAACTTGACTTTTTTTTGGTTTTCTAGACTATTCCATCCGCTTTTTTGTGTGTGTTTTTGTCTTGGCGATCCTTTCCGTTTCGCATTTTTCGCGGAGTCGCCGTAGCCATTATCACTACAGCCTCCACGAGCTTTTCTCTTACCCACTGTAGAGACTGCTGCAACCCCTCCACCCTCCCTTTCGTCCTCGCTGTTTTAACCCTAACATGCCACTAAGAAGAAATAAATAAGCAAAAAAATAAATAAAGTACGATTGAGCAACGTTAGTGGAACAAACGAATTTTCTCCGTAGGCCATTGCAAGATAGCAAGAACATCAGCGGATGTCAAGGGCGGAGAAAACATTAATGCGAGACCTCGCGCGCCACTTTTTATACCTCCGGTCCGTACTTTAGGGATAGGAAGGCGCGGGGGAAAGGGCGAGGGTTGATGCAAGCCGTCATTTATCATTCGCGAATAATGCATGGTGTGGAATGATGTACTTAAAAAAATTTCTTCCTTCTAGCGTTGTCGCCGTCGTCATCATAGAAAAGAAAGATAGAACAGCTGCGCGGCGAAACAAAATGTCATAATTACGGCAGCAAATCTTTCTAAACTGGCTCGCACTCCCAATAGCTTCCGCTGGTGAAGGCGCAAAGGGCGGTTGCACTGAACCTTTAGAGTGCGTCCGGGCTGCCCTTCTTTCTAGGTCGCATGCGAAATTACCGAAATGCACCATTAACCTTCGCAAAACGTTCCTTTTCGCTTCTCTTTCTCGGCCTTTTCTCACTCTTCATCCTTCTTCTGCCGTTCGTTTATATTACCCAGTGTTGTTTTACACTTTTCAGTGGCACTTTACCAGGTGTTCTACTTTGGTTAGGTCATGTATTTTTTTTCTTTCGCATTAAAACTCAGAAATTGGGCCAAGTACGCTAGTATTACTGGAAGCAGCGGAGCTTTCTCGCGCAAGACGTTGCAACATCCAGGTGGCTAAAGTAAGAGATCGCAGCGGTCTTAAGAGATTCGTTAATTAGTTTTCTAGTGACCTTGAGTCGTGTTGCAATTGAGATATTCGAGGTACTAGACAAGTGCCCTTTGCTGAGTACTGTGAAATCATGAGACTAGCCCCTCATTCTCACGAATATACATCGTACAACAGGGTTCATATCATTCGACTTCTGATGTAGTCAAAGTAAATGAAAAGCTGCACTGCAGAGTGTGTAATCAGAAAGTCGACTTCGCTTTCCCGCGGGTGTACTGATTAAAACAAAACTGCGTAAAAATGAAATCTTCAAGAAAGAATAAAAGAACTGCGCCGGGAAACTAGCATTTCATATAATACGAGCGAAATGAGTGCAAAAAAAAAATAAAACTGGACTTCACAATTATTTATTAACTATTCCCATTTTTTATTTATTTATTGGAAATGCGAAGTGAAAAGAAAACATAGATAACGACAGCTAAGACGCCCCTTGGGAGCAAACAGCTTCTAACGAGTGTTCTTCCCTGAGGAAAAAGCAGAGAAGTAATGTGAATATCTTAGCAGGGCACATTGTCCAGCGCAATTGACGAAGATGTCGCCTTCGCCAACAGAGTCCGCTTGTCCCGCGCACACTGTGAACTTTATACGCTACAGCGGTCAGGGTGGCCCACCGAGTTTAGACCATCGCAAGAACTATACCGAGCTCCACTGCCGACTCCAAGCAAAGGCTTGTCCGCCAAGTTAAGCACGCAGTCGAAGCCACCTTGAACGCTTGTTGATTTAGACATGGGCTAGGCTCAGATGGGAAGTCACTCTGTTAGAGCCACATAAGTCGACCGAAACCACAGCTTACTTTTTTCCGTTTATCTTACCGTTTTGTAATCACCAGCGTTGACGATTGAAAGAGCTCTAGATAATGTATAGAGCCCGTCAGAACATCGCATATAGGTTTCACTATAGTGTAAACGTACTTGTGCACATGTCGCTTGTTTCTGTAAGTTCTATATGGTCGTAGCATGCAAATAAGATCGCCGTGTTTTTAGTAGCCAGTAAATTGAAGCCTTTGGGCACTTAGGGGAATGATGTTCGAGCTCACTTATATATGTACGAATTCCATCTTATAAAAAACTGTTCGTGTAACAATACATTCGTATAAGGAGCCAGAACCGTTTCATAGGCTGCCAGTAGGATATACCGTAAAACACAGACACTGACACTTGATCCTGCTTTTCTTTCTGTTCTTTTTTTACTGTGAAGGCTATTAGCTGTATAAAGCCCGACACACATTATACATATCGGCACGTAAGTTTTAAATAATGTGAAATCTGTTACGGCATAACGTTTTTAAGCGTGTATGAATTTTGAGATAAGATTTCACACACCAAGCCTGTGGTGTAGATAATTCCATAGTAAGAGCGCCAGCATGAACGCCAAAATATATAACACTCACGGATTGAAATGCAAAAATTCACGACTAAGTAATGCTCACACTTTCGCTTCGAGTGTCTAAAATTAGTGTTATATACGCACTGTAATTTCGACTCCAACATTTACATCGGAGCCAACATTTTTTTCAGGGGCCAGCTTTTCAGCGACATGAGGCGGCGATCACGAGCTTTTGCTTATGACAATCTTCGCTCTAAAAAAAATAAATTCAGGTGGTCTCGCCCTATTGGGAAGATGGAAGAGAAGCTTCGAGTGTGCGCGGTAAGACACGCACACAGAAAAGAAAGAAGCGAAAAAAAAACGAAGAAGTGAATAGACGTAGTCTACTACTTCTATTTCTTCATTTCTCAACAAATAAGAAGTTCGCGCAGCAAACAAGACATGCTTTCAAGCCTTTTTTTTTCTTTCGGGTGAAAGCGAGACGACTCTAACTGGTTGTAGGCGGGGTGTTAGGGCGTGCCTACGTTGTTGCCATCGTGCGTAATGACTTGACGTCATGCATTCTTTCCAAGCAACAGTGCAACGTGGCAATTCGAAATGACTAACGACCTCGATAATACATCAGATTGCCTTATTAGAAACAGCTGATTACCTATAAAAATTCACAATCTCGATACATAACATGAATTATTGCCAAACGGCGTATACAAATACGCATGTTAGGCGCAGCTTCGAGAGTCGCATTCTGCACCGGGTTTTTCTCGTATAACAATGCCGCGCCCAAAATATAACTCGTAACACGCTTCGCCTGAAAATAATGATATCACACATCAATCCGAAAGCACTGCACCGTGTGTAATAGCTAAAACGTTTCCCCCGACAGTCTGATTATCGACGAGCTACGACTGTACTCGGCGCTGTATAGTTGCGCTGCGGCTGTTTCTTCTTTAGCTCGGCTATAACGTTCGCCTAATAGAATATCCACTTATTACTCCACACGACACTTTTGCAGCCACAAAACTATCATCGTGCGCGCGGTGTTTTACGGCCTGAAAACCAGGTTGTGGCGAAAGACTAGCCAATACGAACATATTAAGCACGGTGTTCTCCATTCAGAGAATGTATTCATTGCAAGCGTAAATTTTCTTACTTTGTAAGCTTAAGCGGTGATAATAATTAATTAAGCACACACAAAAGAATAATGTAATAATGGCAACATAAATGCGTGTAGATTGGTCTATACCAGTCTCACTCCACTTTGATGACATACTGCGCCATCTCACTTCGAATCTTAGGCTGTTAAAAAAAAAACTAACACTCCACACATGAAGAATCGCACGTAATCGCTTTTTAATCACCTTCTCATTTTTGCGAGTTAGCGGCGTATGCCTCGTTTAAAAGAGTTTTTATGCCATGACTGATTAGTTCTTCACCGTTTGTTGATGCTTCTCTCTGTTCTCCGCCTATGATTCGGTGATAATGAGATATCCGGAAAAAAATAAAAAAATACATACAGCACGACTGTCGTTGATTTTCTCACTGTAATAATACGAACGACGCTTTCGCGTGACAGCAATTTCGATCTAAAAGCACCGCGGCAACCGTCTCTTTTAGTGGGCCGCGCGTGCCTGGGCTATCAAGACCACAACTGAAAAACTTCCAGTTGTTCCGTGTAGGAATACAAACGATGAGTGAAGTTCCTTTAAATATGGGATGCAAACGACCACTCATAATCTTGCTGCTGGCTTGGAGATGCGTCTTGATCACGATCAAGCACTGACGTGTGTATCTTTGGCTCCGCGTACTTTTCATGTTATGACCACCTCTCCAGGTCCTTGGACACTAGATTTCCCATCACACCAACTGTGAGTGGACCTGGAACCTATTCTACACCTTGTTGCGATGTGATAGTTCTCCCTGAGAACACTTCTGACTGTTTATTGTTCAGCTTGACCGATTCCACGCTAGGCCTAACCACCGGCCTAGCATGAGCGGAGTCGCCAAGCGAGACGCGGCCAGCGTCGCAGCGGGCATCGCTGCTGGAGACGGCGCCGCTCGTTCATGGCGTGCTGCGCATACTGACCTTCGTCTCACTGGCCACATTTCTATGGCTGACACCTGCGCAGTGGATCTGAAGAAACCATCCACATGGGAGCCTAAACCCACAACACTGCCTGATGTGGACCACAAGGTGATTCTACGGATACGTGGGAGTCTCGACAGTACCAAGTTGCATCTCTGCGTCTAACGAGAACTCGTTTTCAAAGCAGTCGGACTGCCCATCAGCAGACCTGATTAAATGAGGGTCAATCCTACCAGTCACACAGTGCTCGTGAGTATGTGAAGCATGGACCAAGCAGAATTATAGCACAACATCCGAACCTTAAAGTTCAACGGCGTCATCTACGAAGTCGTCACTCATGTTGCCGACCCTGTAAATTTTTTAGTGGAAGGTTTTATCGCCCTCTGTATTACTCTGAAGAGAAAATCCTTCCAACCCTCCAAATATGCAATACAGTCATAACCACTGTGGCGGCGTGCCGACTGGGCACCACAGAAACCATCTTGGTCGTATTCCGGGGCACACGTGTCCACTTTTACATCAACTACAAAGGTTGCACGCTTCACTGTCTATACTATTCCGACTGAAGGTGGGAGCCTGCACCCGTTGCCGAAAACTTCGACATCGACATGATCTCTGCCCTTCTACTCCTGATCCAATCTGTCACAAATGTGGACTCAAGGATTCTTCATTGGGCCATGAATTTGAACCCGACTGTGTCGTGTGTGGTTGTTACAAGCTGCCACTCTAGCGTCGCCAGCGCGAAGTCGGCGACGGGAATGACAGCAGGTTGGTTCGTTCCGTACGCAAGCAGAGACAGTGAAGAGATCAGAGACGTGAGAAAACAAAGCAAATTTTACTCTAGTGATATGGCAGCACACGGGATCTAATACAACACTTCTGTACAACTAACAAAATACAACGACACTTGATACAATTAAAGAAATATATAACAGAAACAATAAATCAGCTTACGAGAGAGAACTATTACAAACTACACAAACTAACAAGAATAGAATGACGGAGGAGAAAGTTCGAAGATATAAACAGGTGAAGGGCGTGTGATGACCGGCAGCGTTGCGTCCCCGACGATCGGATGCGAGAAGTCGAAGAGAGTTCTGGCACGACTGCGATGTCGGCGGTGTTGCAACGCTGGTGGCTCCGGGAGGCTAGTGCTTGCAGGTGACTTCGAGCAGGTTGAGCTAACTCGAGGCGAAGTCCCGATGTCTACGTTGCAGACGTTAATATCGCGTCACAACTAGACGAACGGCTAAGTTTAGGTGGCCAGCCGATACAGAGCCGCTCTAAAAACTTCTAGAAGAGATGCTTGTTGATCTGTTTCTACACCATGTTGGTCAGCGACTAGTCTGCCTAGCAGGGCAAATACCTGCGCTTAAATCCCCCTCGTGTCTCCTCGCTCTCTTCCTTGGGGACAAGAGACCTCTACCTGGGTCCAATCATGCGCGTTTAATTGAGGGGAAACTCCGCCCCAAAAATATTTTGACCCCATCCCTTTTTAATTGGGAGAGAGCCCGCAACTAGCGAGAGTGACAACCTGTCGGGTTGTCATACGGCTTGGCCACCAGAGCGTTTCCCACGCTTTTCCCCGTGGGAACGGTCAACCACTTAGCTCTCAGCGGGTGCGTCTCGTAGTCTAATCCTTGGTCAGGGTATACCGTGGCCTTCTACGACCTTGCAGACGCCGCCACAGTTACAAAAGGATTAACCGTCGGCGGCGACGTTCTAAGAAGAGCACCCCATTCTGCTCTTCTCGGCTCCCTTTCATGCGCCGCCGTTTCTCACGGTCAGTCGGGGAGTACGGCGCCCGTTAATTGCCGTGACACGGTGTCGTCAAAAATGGCCGTCCGTGACATTGCCCCCCACTTTCAGAATGTTATTCATAACATTTGTTCACACGGAGGGGAATTTTTCGACAACAAGGAACAAAACACCACCAACAAGGGAGACATGAGGGCTGTCCCTCTCATACACAAAATAATTAGCCAGAGTGCATCAAATTAACAACAAAAGGAAAAACAAACAATTGTTAGAGTACCAGCTTCATTTACATGCAACAATATCAATGCGCCATACAACCAAGAAGAGAAAATAGCCGTGTACGGCAGCCATCCATACAGAATACACTGCACGAATGTATACTACGAAACAAAACAGAATCGGTGCACTCCTCTACTGTAGTGCAATCCTTCAATGTGCATTACAGCAAGTAAAAACAACCAATACACCAAGAAAAAGAAAATAACTCAAAATACACTTCTTATACAATGAAATAGGCACATACAAACAGAAAACAACCGACGGAAGGAAAAAACACATGCTCATAGACCTCAAGTCTCAATGCGCGCAACGTCAACTGTACCGGGTCACGCCAATCTTAATCAATTTACGAAATCATTCGGTTTATGCTAACATCTTCCTCAAATGCTCATTCATGCCACATCCCCATGGCAGTGGAGGCATACGATGCCACACTAAACCTTTGAAACAACTACAAAAATGACACATTTTCTCGGGTTTTACCTTATGCGAATTTTCGCACTCATGATTAAACTAATTCAATGCTAACTTTCAGCTTTTGGCTCGGCGGTTTTCCTTTTGAAAACTTTACACCAAATCTTGTAACCTATACAAAATTAAAACGACTCAAACATGAATCTCCAATGTTGCCCTGAATAATTATACTTAGTACGCGCGTGCAACAATTACTCAACTGACCGTGCCCCCTTTTCTACAATAGATTCGCCTGAATTGCACCCGATGGGGTCGCGGTCCCGGCGGTTTTTTCGAACACGCCAGAGGATACAAAATGCACAAACTCTAAGCAGTGCACTGCCGTCACACCTCATTTTCCACTTTGGCCTGTTCCCCTCAGGAATTTGAAAGGGACGCCAGAAACAGGGGGGGAAGCCTGGGTAATAGTGTCTTTGTGGTCGCCCCCACGCAGTACTTAGCCGTTGTGCCTCTTCTACTTTGAACCTTCGGGCAAGGCCGCTTTCCCGAAGTCGTCAAAATGAACCGCGCGTTTCGTTCGGGTGACGCACCTCCTTTTCCCCCTCTACACCTGGCTCGCCGCTTGTGCCTCCATGAACGCCACCATTGACGTTTCTTGAAACAGATGAATGGCCTAGCCTTTCGTCTTTCTCGAGATGGAGTGGGATCTGTCCTAGGCTTACACAGTGCGGTGCGCTTCCGCTTCTTTTGTTTTCGGGGATGTTTGCTTGCCCCCTTTCTCTCGATGTCGACATCATGTCGCTTCGGGACCTCAGAAGTTGGAAAGCTCGTTGGAGCTGGTGCTAGGTCTTCCCTCCCGAGGACGCTTTTTGAACTCTGCGTCACGACGGACTGTTGGGCCAAATTGGCTTCGTCAACACTGATGAAGCCATTAACTGGGCCCTCTCCGACGGCAGCGCTGCATTCCTGAAGCGTCGCGTCCTCGCTCTGATTCACCACTGTGCTAATCATGCCTACATCTGACGATGTCAAAACGTACTCTTGAGGCACAAAGGAGGTTTCCAGCATCTTACTGGGCCCATTAGGGCTGCTGGCACTCTCCTCATCCACGCAAGGAGCTTCTTTCGACATCGTCTCTACCTCCACACCGGCCAAGGCCTCGTTCTCAGCATACTCTACCTTGATGCATTCTAGAATACGCGGGTCCTTTTCTGGCGCGATCTCTGGTTATAGCGCTTCCTGCTACACTTTAACGTCCATCGCTTTCCGACGCGCCTCGCTTTCAGACTGTTGTCTGAGCTGCTCTTTTGTGCAGACAGAAGTTCCAAATATCCGGAACGTCTCTGCCTTAACTACCTCGTAGTTGTTCGCGTTCTGCTGACTGAGTCGCGCAACAGCTTCATTTGCCTCGCAAGGCAGAACCGTGAGTAGCCCTTGACACCATGTGTCTCGCTCAAATGACAGCTTCTCGCCGGCATCGCCGTGCTCACTGCTGGATCGGCTCACCCTGCTACCCTCACTGAGGCGAATCTTTAATTGCAGTAACTGCACTTCCCGTTCTCCGGCTTCCCTTGCCGCTTTCCTTGCCACTTCTCGTTCTTTCGCCCTTTCTTTGCGCTCTCTCTCCTTTTCTTTGCGCTCTCTCTCCTTTTCTTGGCGCTCTCTCTCCTTTCGTTTTTCCTCCCGGGCCAGTGCCCGCTCTTCTCTGGCTAACGCTTGTTCCTGCTGCTCCTTAACCCATTGTCTCAGTTCGGTGCCCTCGAGGCCTAACTGTTTACCGTGTGCGATCCACTTATCGAAATCCATACACTCCATACTGCAAATTGTCACTATAATGCCCCTATAACACCAGCGCAAACATATGCAGGATGCAACCGCTTCAACTGTGTGGCTCTATCACCACGCTGTCCGCACGGTTCTCGTTCACCCCTCACTGTCTTACTCTTGTACGGAACATCCTGTCTCGCGGACGCCAGTTTTGTTACAAGCTCCCACTCTAGCGTCGCCAGCGCGAAGTCGGCGACGGGAATGACAGCAGGTTGGTTCGTTCCGTACGCAAGCAGAGACAGTGAAGAGATCAGAGACGTGAGAAAACAAAACAAATTTTACTCTAGTGATATGGCAGCACACGGGATCTAATACAACACTTCTGTACAACTAACAAAATACAACGACACTTGATACAATTAAAGAAATATATAACAGAAACAATAAATCAGCTTACGAGAGAGAACTATTACAAACTACACAAACTAACAAGAATAGAATGACGGAGGAGAAAGTTCGAAAATATAAACAGGTGAAGGCATACGTGTGATGACCGGCAGCGTTGTGTCCCCGACGATCGGATGCGAGAAGTCGAAGAGAGTTCTGGCACGACTGCGTTGTCGGCGGTGTTGCAACGCTGGTGGCTCCGGGAGGCTAGTGCTTGCAGGTGACTTCGAGCAGGTTGAGCTAACTCGAGGCGAAGTCCCGATGTCTACGTTGCAGACGTTAATATCGCGTCACAACTAGACGAACGGCTAAGTTTAGGTGGCCAGCCGATACAGAGCCACACTAAAAACTTCTAGAAGAGATGCTTGTTGATCTGTTTCTACACTATGTTGGTCAGCGACTAGTCTGCCTAGCAGGGCAAATACCTGCGCTTAAATCCCCCTCGTGTCTCCTCGCTCTCTTCCTTGGGGACAAGAGACCTCTACATGGGTCCAATCATGTGCGTTTAGTTGACGGAAACTCCGCCCCAAAAATATTTTGACCCCATCCCTTTTTAATTGGGAGAGGGCCCGCAACTAGCGAGAGTGACAACCTGTCGGGTTGTCATACGGCTTGGCCACCAGAGCGTTTCCCACGCTTTTCCCCGTGGGAACGGTCAACCACTTAGCTCTCAGCGGGTGCGTCTCGTAGTCTAATGCTTGGTCAGGGTATACCGTGGCCTTCTACGACCTTGCAGACGCCGCCACAGTTACAAAAGAATTAACCGTCGGCGGCGACGTTCAAAGAAGAGCACCCCATTCTGCTCTTCTCGGCTCCCTTTCATGCGCCGCCGTTTCTCACGGTCAGTCGGGGAGTACAGCGCCCGTTAATTGCCGTGACGCGGTGTCGTCAAAAATGGCCGTCCGTGACAGTGGTGCGGCTCACCTCACTGGTTCACCACTGGGCAAACAGCGTTACAAGACCAAGACACCTAAATACCAGTCACCTTCTAAGCCCTCGGAAGTTCCATCATCCAGGACACCCAGCCTTAATCAATCGCAAGAGCGTGGCCCACAGCGAGGTCGCAGTAAGAACAAGAGACGTGGCCCAAAGTCGACTCCCGAAGAACTTGACTTCCCAACCCTGTCAACAGACCCCCATCCCAGCAGCCATCTGTCAAACCCATTAATGGTTAGCTGGGCGCAGGCACCTTCCTCTAACTGCTCCTCACCTCAAAACATTCACTTACAGAAAGTTCTAGCTGAAAACGCCAGTATCATGGCAGAAATCCAAAAGTTAAAGCTCGAGCTACAATTCCGAATGCCCCTTAGCAATCATTCGCAGAACTCCGAGCCACGATCTTCTATTCCTGCTGACTCACCCCCTACTATTGAACCCACGTAGCCTCTTCCTCCTACTTATGTGGGCACTGCACCACCAATGTTTCGAGACACCTCCCTGCCACCCTAAAATAAGCGGAAAACCCCTGCCACACCACGCCAGGAAGAATCTATCAGCGACTCAGTTTTAACTCTTAATGATAGGATAAAAGCCCTTGAAAATAAATCACAGAAGAAGTTCGCCATCATTGAAAGCAAGATTTCTCACATAGAGAGCCGATTCACGGTTTTCAAAAACGGCCAACCTGCCATAAACAACAAACTTGACAACTTTCTAGATTTTGTAAACGCACATGTAACAGACCCCTGCATGGATTGCGGCCGTCATGACCAACAATCTAAAGATAGCCGTACCCGCCCCCTCCCCTACACCCCCTCTCGACAATGGCTGCAAACCCTAATCGCTCGAACTTTATGGTATGGCAATGGAACTGTAGGGGGTTCCGCAAAAAGAAAGCGAGTCCATGTATATTTGGCCTCCTGCCCCGATCCCCCTGCAGTTATTGCCCTTCAAGAGACCCACGGAAACAACTTTTCCGGGTTACAGTGTACACCAAACTAAATCTCTCAATTCTCCTGATACTGCAATATTAAAGCAAAAGCACTTGACGGTAACTCCCTCTAATTTCAACGGCATCGACGCGGAGCACAACTTTTTGGAAGTCCTTCCTTTTAAAACTCAGGAGTCGCCTGTATATGTATTAAACGCCTATAGTGGTCCACAGGCAAAACAACATCGCTTCAATACTCTCTTGGACCAAACATCCCCTTCTCCTAATACTTGCTGATTTTATTGCACCAAATCAAGTATGGGGCCACTCTGTTTCTACACCCAAGGGTAGGGATTTATGGGTTCACATACAGGACCACCGCCTCACCCTCCACCCCAATATGGACATGCGCACAAGGTTAGGTAATTGTAGCTAATGATACATCTCCCGATCTGACACTCAGCCATCGCGTTCAGTGGGTCACATGAACCAACCTGAAAATTAACTTCCGTAGTGACCACTTCAGTATTCAAACTACCATACACTTTCGACACAACCCTTAGCTCCAAAGCTCCTGAGCCTTATTAACTGGAACATGTTTCACGAGGCCCGAAACTGCTCGGCGCCTACTGAAATAGATGATATATCGGAATGAGTACAACAGCTGCACACTGACACAAAAACGCATCATCATCATCATCATCATCACCCTGACTATATTCACTGCAGAAGAAAGGCCTCTTTCAAGTTCCACCAGTCAACTTGGTCCTGTGCTTGCTGCTGCCAATTCATACCCGTAAACTTCTTAATCTCATCGGCCCACCTAACCTTGTGTCTCCCACTAACCCGCTTGCCTTCTCTGAGAATCCAGTTAGTTACCCTTAATGACCAGCAGTTATCCTGTCTACATGCTAAATGCCTGGCCCATGTCCATTTCTTCTTCTTGATGACGTGATATCCTTAACCTCCATTTGTTCCCTAATCCACTCTGCTCTCTTCTTGTCTTTTAAGGTTACACCTACCATTTTTTTCCATTGCTCACTGCGTCGTCCTCAATTTAAGCTGAACCCTCTTTGTAAGTCTCCAGGTTTCTGCTCCGTAGCTAAGTACTAGCAAGGTACGGCTGTTATATACCTTCCTCTTGAAGGATAGTGGCAATCTACCTGTCATAATTTGAGAGTGCTTGCCAAATGTGCTCCACCCTATTCTTATTCTTCTAGTTGCTTCAATCTCGTGGCTCGGCTCCGTGGTTATTACCTGCCCTAAGTAGACATAATATTTTACAACTTGAAGCGCACTATTACCTATCTTGAAGCGCTGCTCTCTTCCGAGGTTGTTGTACAATACTTTTGTTTTCTGCAGAATATTTTGAGACCCACCTTTCTGCTCTCCTTGTCTAACTCTGTAATCATGAGTTCCAATTCATCCCCTGAGTTACTCAGCAATGCAATGTCATCGGCGAAGCGCAGGTTACTAAGGTACTCTCCATTAACTCTATGCCTAACTGTTTCCATTCTAGGCCTTTGAAAACCTCCTGTAAGCAAGCGGTAAATAGCATTGGGGAGATTGTATCCCCCTGCCTTACACCCTTCTTGATTGGTATTCTGTTGCATTCTTTATGAAGCAATATGGTAGCAGTTGATCCCCTGCATATTTCTTCCAGGATGTTTATATATACTTTATTGACGCCCTGATTCTGCAGTGGCTACATGACTGCTGATATTTCTACTGAATCAAACGCCTTCTCGTAATCTATGAAGGCTATGTATAGTGGTTGGCTATATTCTGAGCATTTCTCTATTACCTGATTAATAATATGAATGTGGTCGATTGTTGAGTAGCCTGGTCAAAATCCTGCTTGTTCCTTTGGTTGATTGAATTCTAATGTTTTCTTAACTCTGTTAGCAATTACCTTTGTAAATAGCTTGTATACAATTGAGAGCAAGCTGATCGGCCTGTAATTCTTCAAACGCATACCACCATGTTACCACCTGATACGCCTTCTACAACAGTTGACACCCGACTTCTTCACATTTGGGAAGCTACCAATCTCTCCTCAAACAATGAAAAAAGAGGCGACATAATCTCCCACAGAGACTGAGAATTGCGAGACTCGATTTGAAAATTCAGGGTTATGCTACAAATCTTCCTTGCTAACAATAGACCCGGAAATGCGAAAGTGTGCATGACCACCTGGACAGCAAGAGAACATGGCAGCTCCTGCGGCATTTATTAGACCCTGACATATCTCGCACCACAAATAATCATCACATTAACAAACGACTTCACTCGCACAGAAGCAACCTAAACACTCTTTATAATGATCTCCGCGACAAACACCTACCCAGCGCGTATCGATACGATGCACTTGAATATAGGGGACAACCAAATGATGATCTCAGTAGTTCCATAATGGAGGCTGAGGTTGGACATGGCCTTGTGAACCTTCACACTTCATCCGCTCCAGGCCCTGACCTCGTCCATAATAAACTTCTCCGCAACTTGAATGAAAACTCAATTATAGGCCTGACTAGATTTTTTAACCACTGTCTCGACACTTCTACCTTGCCAGCTGCGTGAAAGGACGCCAGAGTTATTTTTATACCAGAACCTAGTAAGCCCATAAACACAGTCAACCTACGCCTGATTTCCTTCACTTCATGCATCGGAAATGCACTTGCACAAGTCATTCTGATAGGCTTCCGTAAATCCCTCTGCAGCCAAGATGTCATGCTTCGACTGAAGCATGACATAATTATCCCTAACTCGAGCTTCGATGCTTAAGCAATTCTAAGTCTCGTCACAACGTCAGCCACACCGCGATACTGCAGTGAATTGAGCGCTGTAGGCGTGGGTAAAAATACATAATTACATATCTACTTTCCTATCAAACCGTACGGCCACTATTCACATTGGGTTTGAACTCTCTTGCTCTTACTCCTTGAGGAGGTTTGGCAAACCTCAAGAATCAGTGTTATCCCATTTTTTCTGATATCGCCATGATACCGCTGGCTAGAACGCTGAGATTCTTATCAGATCTGAAATTTTCACTTTATTCAGATAATATTACCCTCTGAATGACAGGCAGCTCTGACGGCCACATTCAGGAGACTGTGGGACTGCTGCTGACAAGTAGATAGTTTGTGCGGATAACATGAATGCGAGCTGTTCTCCCACTAATTCCGAACTGCTCTTCCTCCCTGCCATCGGGGCTCTGAAAAGCACATATCTGATATATAAATAACACTAAACAACAAACCCGTACCTAGAGTTGACAGACTCAGGGTGCTTGCACTAAACATACAATCAAATCGACTAAACACACACACCATTAAATCACTTTAGCCAACTGGGGATCACACTCTACGCGTTATAGGCAGGATATCTAATAAGCACGGCGAGCTACGAGAGGCTCCTCCACTTTATCCAAGCCTTCACCCTCAATAAAGTGACTTAAGTTCTCCCTCCTGAAGGCCTAGCCCTGGTTAGTAATTTCTCGTTGGATCCTAATAAAGTTTATTATCTACCTGCCTTTCCCTTATCTCTCCCTTCTGTGAAGGGAAGAAAAGGATGTAGAAACCTTGTTATGCAAAATCTACAATTTTGCTCGCGGGGTCCTCATTCGAAGTTCCACCACACGGCTCCTGGTGACAGGCATACTAAACATCTTAACTGAACTCATTGAAGCACACTTAAATTCACATTATGCCCGTCTTTCAAAAAAAAAAAAGAGACCGGAAGATGCATACTCGATACCCTTGGTATCAGGCCAATTCCAAGCACTAACACCAAACACACTGTTCCACGTGATATAAACATGAATCTACACAATCCGCCGCTCCCAAAAAACATGCACCCTGTGCACCACGAGCAACGTCGATGACAGCGTGCTAAAGCTCTTCAAAAGCAATTTTCTACTTCTAAAAAAGGGCTCTACGTGGATGCTGCCAAATACAGCACCCTCACTTTTTTCGCCATCTCAGTTGTGAATTGACAACGTCAATCACTACAGCTGCTTTTATTTCTGTTTCCTCTTGTAAAGAGGCGGGGGATGGAGTCATTGCTCTCACCCTGGCAGTTCCAAATTATTCACTTGTTATTTGCGATTCAAAAACTGCCATCTACAATTTTGGAGGGGGTGGGGTGTCCAAACCACCCTTTTCTCTCCTCCTGGCCATGTGTGATCCCATTTCTGCATTTTTTTGCGTTGTTCTTGATCTATTGCTGAAGCATTATCTACTGAGCCATTCTGTGTTCTGCTTTTGTTGTTGATTTTAAGATGTCCATGCTCATGTATACTTTTTCTAACCACTTGCTGTACGGGCCTGTACAAAGACCTACAGTAATGTTTAATAAATAAATAATAAAGTAATATAAACAAATAAATAAGACACTGCTTCAATATGAACTCCCACTAACGCAGGCCTTGCCGGTAACGAGGCGGCTCACGAAAGCGCCCGAGGATATAGGTTCCGGGTGCAGTCGCTGGAAGAGCTAAGCTCCGCTTCGACAACGGCGCCATTTCTGCGCGGGATCGCCTTCTAACATTTCACGATATCTGTAATCACTACCGACTCAGCCATTTAACCTTACCACCGCTAATGTCGAAATCCCCGCGAAGGCGTGAAGTACTGTGGCAACAGCTGCAGACTCGCACCTTTCCCTCCCCCTACATTCTCGGCCCGTCACGGTGGTCTAGTGGCGAAGGTACTCGGATGCTGATCCGCAGGTTGCGGGAACGAAACCCGGCTGCAGCGGCTGCATTTTCGATGGAGGCGGAAATATTCTAGGTCCGTGTGCTCAGATTTGGGTGCACGTTAAGAAACCCCAGGTGGTAGAAACTTCCGGAGCCCTCCACTACGGCGTTTCTCATAATCATATGGTGGTTTTGGGACGTTAAACCCCACATATCAATCATCAAATCAAATCCCCCTACATCCTTCACCTCATGTGCCGTTCTCTTTACTCGTCCCCCTCTTGTAAATATTGCTCCTCACGGAAAGCAAATCTTAATTTTATCATGTGGGGGTGCCCTAAGCACCCCCCCCCCTCCACCGTCCCTTCAAAAAGTAGTTAGTAATGAGGAGCTGTGGGAGGCTGCCTTGCGCATCTTAAAACCTGACGTCCAGGAGACCATCCTGGGTTGGGTAGAGAAGGTTGCGGAGAACTACCGAGCGTATAGCAAACTCTCCTCATCTCTGTCCCATTGCCCCTTTCCTTTACAAAATAAAAATAAAGTTTCTACCTACCTAGCCCTGCTGGCTTTCACGAAGGCGGTAATTGGAGGGAGAGCGTCGATCCACTGCGAGTGAGTGTGCGGCGCGTGAGGCGCAACAAGAGCCATCAGCCGCCGCGCCTGTTGTTTTGCTCGGCGTGTTTGCCCGGTTCAAGGAGCTTTGACAGCGACGACGGAAAGCGGACCTAAGAAGCTCCGCTCCTAAATAGTTACCTCAAGGTGGTATAAATGTAAAAGTAGAGCTCCAAAAAAGACGAGACAGCAGGAGACCAGTAGACAAGAGCTGGCATTCCCTACCAACTCACACTATAACAAGAAGAATTGTTAGTGAACGCCCATTCCTGCCTACTTGGTTCCAGTATTTCATCTTTTTGTGCTCTGCCCAACGCGTTTGAGGTGGCATGCCTGACAAATAAACTGTGACACAAAGAGCACGTGGCAGAAGTGGTATCACAGCACGCGTGCGCTGGAGTGCGTGGCGGGTCCTTTCTGCGTGCAACACTGCGCATCGCAGCTGCGGGCGCAGCGCGAAAGCGGTGCATGTGAAACAAAGCCATGCAAATGCAACAAGTTATAAGATGCCAACACAGCAGCCCTAAGAAAAAAAAACGCCATCCGGAACATAACTGTGTGGTGCGGCCTCAAGGTGCGGCCTTATCCGGCAAAGTAAGCCACAGAGCTCACTTGAAGCGTGCTGGTGCAGTGCCAAAAGCGATGACCTTAACAATTTGACGCCCATGCTCTCCCCTCATTAAAGTGAACGAGATGGCCTTTGCGCGCTCACACTGTACAGGTTAGTCCAATGTTAGAAGGAACACGCGAGCACTTGGCCTGCGTTCAACGGTAGCTACCTACAGCTCCATCAACCGACAGTTGAAGAAAGCACGTTCGCTTTCGGCGTTATCTATTCCCAAATAAGAGAACGAGTCACGGCCGGTAGGCAAGCGCTGCTAGAGTACGCTCCCTCTCCGCTCGCGCAAAGGGTGATGCCTGCAGTGCGTCGTCTTCCGCCAACAATTCGGACGTGGTGCGTGAGCCCGGGGCAAGCTGCAGGCGTTGCCGAACATTGCTATTTGCGAGAGCACTGAGTGAGTTTAATCTAGCAGCGTTTGTCAAACAGCCATGTATCGGTATCTTGGCTGGCATCAGCTGACGCCGAAAGCGAACGTGTTTTCCTTAGCTGTCGGTGGTTGGTGCTGTGGGTAGCCACCGCATGCGCAGGCCACGCGCTCGCGTCTTTCCTCTAACAATGGACTGACCTGTACAGTGGTGATCTAAAGTTTGGAGACCATGGGAGTGCGTGGCGAACAGCACCATAGCGCCTTCTCACGGCTCCGAGAGAAGGTCGAGAGCGCGCACTGCACAGGCGCGTCCTTTTCTACGTGCCAGCCTGCATTTTCGCACCCTTCAACTGCGCGCAAACCGGAACGCCAGAAAAAGTGCAAGGGGTTCCTTTTGCAGGCACCGCGGAAGCGCCGAGCTATATGACATCGCGACAAAAATATCTCATTTGTAGTGGTAGTGCACGGTGTGCACCACTTTTGCTCCTTGGTTCCAGACGCTCCACGGCGGCTAAAACACACATAATGCGTCAGTTTTTGTTTAATCGACCCATGTGATAAGATTACCGAGCAGTGCTGTCTCTTTGCAAAGCAATCGTGTTTCCACCGCCGGGAAATGTTAGGATCGAACGCGTCGAAGCGGTGCGCAGGGAGCACTGCCCCTACAAGTTATATATTTTTGTCACGATATATCACTCGGCTTCTGCGCCGACTGCAAAAGTGACACCTTCTGATTTTCCTGGCGTTCCGGTGTGCGCGCAGTTCAAGGGAGCGAAAGTGCAGGCTGCCAAGTAGAAAAGGATGCGCTTGTGCAGTGCGCATTCTCAAGCTTCTCTCGCAGCCGTGAGAAGGCGCCGCGGTGCTGTTCGCCATGCGCTCCCATGGTCTCTATAATTTTGATCCGCACTGTACATTAAAAAAGGTGGTACCCCTATTGCTTCAAACGTCTTTAGGCAATCTGAAATCGGATCAGTATGGTTTAGTTGTCATTCTTGGGGGTTAACGTCCCGAAACTGCCATACGATTATGAGTGGGGCTACATGGTAGGGCTCCGGAAATTTATACCACCTGGGGCTTTTTCAGGTGCACCCAAATCTGAGCACATGGGTCCTATACTATTTTCGCCTCCAATAAAAAGGCGGCCACCGCAGTCGCGATTTGACCGCACGACCTGCGTATAAGCATCCAAGTGCTTAGCGACTAAATCATTATGGCGGGGTAGATCGAGAGTGTTAACCACTGCCATTTCATGCTCCTTCCAAGCCATATTGTTCTTCGATTGTGGCTCAATACCTCACAGTTGCCGGAAAGACTCACAGACTGTCGGATTCTGCGTTATATAGGCTCAATTATGTCGAGTGCTTCACCGCGCTTTCTTTGTGTATTACGTGATTTTGTTGCTTCTTTTTCTTCTCTTCTTTCGTTCTTCCCCATGTATTTCTATAATAGCAGGCTCTAAGGGGTAGAAAATCAGGGAATATATTTTACCCTACTTGGCGAGCCCACGTTTGTCACGTGGACAACCATATCTAAACATAACCTTGAATTCTTGTCTGTAGTGGCACACCTCCCATGACCCTTCGAAGGGAGTGTAATGATCTTCAAACGAGATTGAATGTGCGCCTATAAAGAGAGTTATATCAGCGGCGAGACAGAACCAATAAAAAAGAAGTCACAGCTTTGCCACAAAGGCGAAACAATTAACGCGATAGCAACCAATTGGAAGGTCACGCGCAGAATGTCAAGCAGATCAAAACGTACCCCGCGTTTCTGACACACAAATGACGCGCGAAACGTACTCAGAGGTACTCACGCGAATAAGCGTCTCAGTTGTTACTTCGCTGTATCTGAAAAGCGCACGCTTTTCGCAAACGGATACTGTGCAACGATTGCAGTGACCTTTGTGCGCCCGGTAACTACAACAGAATTGTTCCAGTGAAACCCCAATGCCAGCCAAGACGTATGATACTCACACGGGAGATAAGGGTTCGCGAGTTAGCATCCACACCACACCCCTTTTCTCCGTGGCCCAAAGTACACGTGAGAGATGAGAGACGCCGCGCGCTCATTATATCATCTTGCTAATAATGCTGAAAGAACGATAGTCCCCCCTCCCGGGATGCCCATCACACAGCGGTAAGTGGTAGTCAGAGGTCCTACGTTCGATTCCGCGCACCGGAGTATTTTTCTGAATTTTCGTCTTTCTTGCGTTCTCATATATATAGATACGTATACATACATGTTGAGTGACGGCGACGCCCACGACGACGCCGACGCCGGCAGCGAAATCCCGCCGAGAGTGTCCATACAATTGCTATCGCTGTAAAAAAAGACACGTAATATTTTCTTTTTGCGATAGCAATTATATGAGCGGTCTCGACTGGTTTTTGTCGTCCCCACCACTGCCGTCATGCACCGTAGGTCTATACCTATATCTATGAAAACTCAAGAAAGAAAAATTGACCCCGTATCTGCATGCTAACTGCATATTTCATCAAAAGACGATAGTCTTGCGTCTGGAGAGAGTAACAAAACGTTTATTTGATGTTCTGCTGAATTAAATTGATGAATGGTATTCTGGAGGCACTGCATTAGAGTGCCTCTAGCGTGCAATGAAGGCGAACGAGCGCATCAAGTCACGCACACGTGAGACATGAGCGCTATCTGGCAGATATCCATCTCGGAGGTGATAAGGTATAGAACACAAGGCGACGGGTAGGTGCCACCACCGTGTCGTCTTAGCAAAGCGTTGGAAACACGTGGTTTTTCGTGCAAGCGTTGCCTGGTCAGCGCAGTGTGATAAAGGTTGCGGTCCTTAGAATTACTTATGTATGCCTTTTGTAGTACAAAGACACAGGCACAGAATATTGACGTATTGTTATGGTGCCTCCGATATGCACAATAATTGGTTTTTAATTGACAATTTCACGAGTAGGAACGCTGAATTTTGAGCAATGTGGGTGGGCGCTGCGGATGGAGTCGGCCGTTTATGGTATCGTCTGGTGACGTTTAGAGTACCATTAAGAGTGGACAAACAGACAATTGTACAGACAGACAAACCAAAATTTTTGCGTTGAAGGTCTCCAAGAAAAATTATCGTCTCTAAAAAGGCCGCCTGCACTCGGCATTCAGCTCGTCGCGATGCGCCAACGCGCGTTTATCTCCCACGCTTACCTTGTTCTGCAGATGGGAGTGGGGAGATTTGGTGCTTGCGCGTGCGCGCTTATCCTTCGGGGGAAAGAATTGTGTACTTGAGCCTTTCACCGAAAAGATTGAGTTTAGTTGCCGGGCGCACAAATATCACTTCGCTCGCTGGGCAGGCCCTGTTTGTGAAAGAGCACGCTTTTCAAAGAGCGAAGCAACGACTGGAACACTTGTTAGTTCGCACTCATATCTGTCCTACCTGTGATGAAGTTTCGTGCATCATTTTTTATTTAAACAGCGCATTAGGCGTCGAGCTATAAACGTTGTTAGTTCACTCACATCATGTGTCTGTTGTTTTTGTGTGTCATTTGTGCGTGAGCAGTGCGCTGGCCATTTCGATCTGCTAGCCGTTCTCAGCGTTACATTCCAAGTTCTTGCTATCGCGATCATTGCTTCGTCCTTGCAGCGAAAGTGACTTTTTCTTATAGTTTGGGGAGGTGTTGTGGCCTTTAAGTGGATGCTTCCAACCCATATCCTCCGTTATATATGCAGCATAAAATACCAACTGTAATAATATTATGACAATATAACTAATAATAATAATAACAATAATAATATTAAGATTAATATTAGAAGAAGAAGAAAACATGCGCATCAGCACACATTGCTTTCTTTCCCGGTCCGTGCTGCACTTTACACTCCAAAATTTCTCTTAAAGAAGGGGAATTACCAGCACGTCGCGCAAACTTTCAAGGACTTCATCCTTTCTCATACTGGCTCTCGTGCGATGCATGCGATACTACAAAAGATGAGGCCATGTTATGCCTACCTCGTTCGCATACAGTGTCGGCGCCACCAAAAACAATTTTCTCGGGCCCCGTCTCGGCTTCGTGCCGCATTCAATTACTGCCTAGCGAAGAAAGAGCTGCGGAGACTGCGAGATTGCGGCTCAAGTTTCGTTTTGTTTCTCTCTTTCTTTTTTGGGCTAAGAAGAATAGAGGAGAAACAGCATTACATTCTTTCTGCGATGATAAAAGTGAATAATTGTCTCAAGCCCAACCGCGATCGAGAGACTATTCGTTCTACCGTCCTTAGTATGATAGATTGTGCAGGTCAAATAAGCCGTCATTCAAACTGATAAATTGCCCCACCGAAGCCTCCCGTTTCATATCCTGTAGCAGTATCAGAAAAAAAAGAAACAAAGTATTAAATAACGTGAACGAGCGTGAAAGAAAATGGCTTTATTTTGTACCATTAGTTATGCACGGCTTTGGTATTTAAGATTCAGTTACTCGTGCTACGCAATTTTCACAGATATGGACATCTGTTATTAGTTTCCCCAACTTATAGAACAATGCTTTAAACGTACTATTGGCGTAAATTATTCTCGTTGCATTAAGGATGGCACCCAACGCGTATGCTTCGTTGGTGACGATTTTCGTGCACGATAAATATCGAGGTTTTCTGTCGTGACGGCTTGTGTGCTTTTTTTCATTTAGTTTTTATAAGTATTGAGGACCCCCGCCGCGGTGGTATAGTGGCTAAGGTACTCGGCTGCTGACCCGCAGGGCGCGGGTTCGAATCCCGGCTGCGGCGGCTGCATTTCCGATGGAGGCGGAAATGTTGTAGGCCCGTGTACTCAGATTTGGGTGCACGTTAAAGAACCCCAGGTGGTCTAAATTTCCGGAGCCCTCCACTACGGCGTCTCTCATATTCATATAGTGGTTTTGGGACGTTAAACCCCACATATCAATAAGTATTGAGGAGACATTTCTGCAAATATTGTTTTCTGAGCTACTGTTTTGCGACAAGAAGCTTAATCACGCCAAACCTTTCGTACACTGAATGCATGTGAAGATATTAGCTTGTCGAAGCAGAATAAGAGTACAACCGATCCTAATAGTTTAGGTGTTAAGATACAGCATAATTATTGTGTAGTTTTTATTCGTGCCAGGTATCCTTGAACTGACCGGTTTCGTCAGTTTATATACAGAGGCACACCTTCTCTTGTGTACTGACGGACAGCGTGCGAAAAACGAGAAATGTTAGGAATCAGAATAGGGTAGTAGAACGAGTTCGCGAAAAGTTTAGAGAAAGAAACTATAGGGTTTCTCAGGTCCCAGTTCAGCGGGCCTTGAGCTCATGTTCACGATATTTATGGCAGTCCCTTTGCCAGCTGACAGTTTTCCGCCGGGTAGCTTAGCAGGTATAAGTTGTCGCGAGGACATGCGTTGGGTTGTCGTTCACGGTGGCCCTATTACAATAATAAAGAAGAGAGAGGGGTGGGGGGAGAAGGTGAGATGCAAGAACACCCATGCACTTCGATTCAGAGGCACATTAAAGAAACCTCGATGGTTATCCCTTGCCGGAATGTCGTATATACCATGACGTGCTTTCTAATCAAATTTCAGTTATGGCATGTAAGTCACCGCAATTATAATATTAATATTATTATTATTATTATTATTATTATTATTATTATTATTATTATTAATGGCACTCATTCAGCAAGCCCTCGACGAGAAAACTAACGACCTTAGGGGTGGCACCAAGTGCCCCCGAACACGGTGACGGCTTCCGATAGACACGAGTGAAAAAGGGCGCTTCTTCGTATATTACTCAACTGATTATCGCTCACGATAATCGATCTCATGAGCTTGTTATGTAACCTTAAATAGTGAAAACTGACACGAATACGTGGCTTAGGGCCAACACGCACGACCACGTGCACCCCGCATCCAAGCAGCGATACGGACGATTTTACACAAAGACATGGGCACCCCTACCTCCGGCTATTCAACCGATGTTTTTTTTTTTGTGCACGACGTGAGCCAATTAGGTAGGGAAACGTTGAATGCACCAACTCAGTTATTTTGATACGTATGTGTCAGCCGCATTAGTTATAGCTTTCGTGCGGTTTTAAAGGGCCACTGAGCGAAATTGAGATAAAAAAAATACGAGAAAATGGTTCTTTGTCGCTTTTGCTGTCCATTCCTATTGGTGCTACCACCGCCTTGATACTTATTTCTTGATAAAACACCTGGCCACTGTCAGAACTAAGTGTTGAGCCTATCCGGAATTCGTTATTTTCGGCTACGCTCTCGAAGTAGAAAACGCGCCAAACGAAGCGAGATTGGCTGCTCTTAATATTGCACGATGAACAAGCTATCAAGGCCGAACAGGTGTGGGTCTGCGACTGCATGACGGAGGAGGATAGGAGACTACTCAGGACAGGTACTCCTCGCATACGAACCGATCGAGAGCTAATTCACTCGTGACTTAATGCAATCGGACGGCTGTGCTCCCGAGTTGTGCTAAAAAAAGGGGGGGGGGGACGTGGCAAGAGAGGACAACGCGCTGGTTAATTCTATTTTCGGAGATTCGTTAAAGACACAAAACGTCAAGCTTACAGCGCAGTATAACGGTACCGAAATGCACCCAATGAATATAGTGAATGCCACGTTGTGCAGCGCCCCGCCGCGGTGGTCTAGTGGCTAAGGTACTCGGCTGCTGACCCGCAGGGCGCGGGTTCGAATCCCGGCTGCGGCGGCTGCATTTCCGATGGAGGCGGAAATGTTGTAGGCCCGTGTGCTCAGATTTGGGTGCACGTTAAAGAACCCCAGGTGGTCTAAATTTCCGGAGCCCTCCACTACGGCGTCTCTCATAATCATATAGTGGTTTTGGGACGTTAAACCCCACATATCAATCAATCAATCACGTTGTGCAGCCTATCAGAACGCGAAACGATTCGTGCATAGGCCCCGTAAAGAAATTCTTGAAGACAGTGTTATTATTGAGCTAATATGTGATTTAATCTGCAATAGTTCTAGTGAAAAATAAATATAGCAACCATACCACCTCTTGAATTACAGGCTAGCAAAAGAGAATGTTTACCCGCTTCCACGCACGGACGATCCCCTGGACGGACTTCAGCGCGAATCGAATTTCGCACGGCTCCAGTTGAAAAGTGAGTGATACCTGATCGATGCTCACGAGGGTTACTGCCAGTATAAACTTCCTTTGTGATTCTCGTGAGTCTCCACCCAATGTTTCTATTCACCCTGTATCGAGCAACTTCACAATGAATTATGGACACTGTTCCCGTCGTACTCGGGTATCATAGGACGTGGTCGCTTTGTTTTTCCAGAATGTGCGTATCTGATTGTGCTTCATAAGAGCTCATGTCCATTGTTCTCAAAATCAAGCCGGGAAAGTGCCAGTGTTCCATGTGAAAAGCGAAAGTTTCCGAAAAAAAAACGTGGTTAAAAAAAGATTAAATAACAGACGCGCCACAGAGTTGCTGCCATAATCTCCCTTTTTTTTCTTAACTGACAAGAAGGCCAGCCCGGCATTTGTGGGCTTCTGCTCGTATATAATTGCGTCAATATTAAAACATTTTCTGAAGAGGAGGAAGTTCTGATTATCCCTAATACGTATACGATGTGCTATCTGAGTTGACAAAAAAAGAAAAAAAAAAGAAAGAAGTAAGAATGAATGAATGAACAAACGAATGAATGAATGAACTAATGAATGAATGAATGAATGAATGAATGAATGAACGAATGAATGAATGGATGAATGAATGAATGAATGAATGAATGAATGAATGTAATAGCTAGGCCACGTTCGTTCAACTACACCAGCATATGTAACTCCAGTACACGCTTGTCGTTGCCATTTGACCATTTACACTACGACATTACACCGAAGTGCATGCAGGCGCAAGCAACTATAGACGACAAGCTTTAAAAAGCTCACCCAATCAACCAGGCAAGATTTCTAGCGATTGACAAAAGCTTACGGGTTAAGAAAACGTTCCCTTGCCGTGATGAGTGCACAAGAGGCCATGTTGGGCTCCTCTCGAACAGTCAGCAGCGCGCACTACTAAACTGCTTGTTCGGACTTGGGCGAGTGTTAGTGCCCGAAAGGCTGCGGCGAACGCTGCAGCGCCGAACGCAACAAATCATCCGACAGTCTCGTCAGCTTGCTGTAATATATTGAAGCACGTCCTTCATATGCCAGTTGAGAACCGCTCCTCCTCGTTCTCGCACCTGTGGGCTGTCAGCGACAAGGTACTCATGGTCTCGACTTACTACTTTTTACTTACTGCGCCAATATGCCCGAGCAAATTGCAACTTCCGATATACGCAACATGCCTCCATGAGGCCTCCATGAGACACCTCACATACATTTTGCGCACTCGTTTCAACACATCATGACCTGGCAAAGCGCAGTGCAATGAACGGTACAAAGGAAGAGGAAAAAGGAGAAATAGTAAATATCTGTATAATACTTTGTGAAGCACTGTGTACAAGTATTCTATAGAAAAGCGAGCTTTAAGCTACCTTACTGCAGAATGAACTTCTTGCATCAATCCCAACAAATATGGGCGTTAGGAAAAGTTTGAAGAGATGACTAGGTCAGGGAAGCAATGCACAAAATTAACCTGCAAGAATGAATGAATTACGGGATCGGAATAGTCACGGAAAAAGAAAAAGCGGTAAACTGTTTGCCATAGATATAGATGTTTTAATCCTAACCCAACAGCACTTTCTGGCCTGAAAGAGTTGTCACGACGCATGGGCTCAAAAATAGAACACTATATAAATGTTGCGAAAACCCGGTGAAATCGTTTACATAAAATTTTCAAAAATGATTAAATTGGAATACGTAGTCGAGCTTTGTTGCTAGAAAAGCATTTCATGCAAGTTTCAGCTTTCCTAAATATTGATAGACGATGGGAACCAATGTCTGAGCTTGTCGTTCAAGCTTAGGGAAGCACTTCTTTAAGTAATTGATTGATTAATTTATATGGGGGGTTTAACGTCCCAAAACCACCATATGAGTAACCTTAAGGTAATTTGCACTGAATTTATACGCATCTAACGGCACAGCGAGGTAAGGGCAAACAGAAGTGGGGACATAGGGCAGCCCGGCTTTACAGAGGAACAAACCGAAACTGGTTTCGACAGCTGACCATTAACAAAAAGTCGCGTTAAACCTTAACAACATGTCTCCTCGCTCCTTATTCCCTCATTTAATTTCGCTTAACCCCGCCGTGTATTTCCAGCAGAGCATCAATATGTTAGCATATAGCACATTCACGCCTATGTAACGCAAGTTTTTTTTTTGTCTAAATTTCTCTGAAGTGATTTGAGGGTCCGCATTATAATCGAAGCACCTCAAACCGTGTCTTGGCGGTGCCGCCCCACTGGTTCCTTAAAATGGCTACGATAAACCTGGCAATTTTTCAAGCTTGTGCTGGCAACATGTATACGCTGGCAAAGTTGAATCGAATCAAATCCAATCGTATTGTTTGCGAAGTGCACATGGCGACTTGTTTCGCGGGCGGTTCATTTCCTTTGTGCTTCCGCAACTTCGGCTCGAGCAAATGGCAGCGTGACGAGTTCAGTAGGAAGCCCGCTTTAAGAGAAGTGCAATACTGATGGCTGAGGAAATGGAAAACTCAGTCGCGGCTCAACGGCCAGATGTGGCGGAATCTACTATCCGTGGGGGGACGCTCCAGCGTTAAGTGCTCTTCAAGAGTCAGCCTGGCGGAAACGGCTTCCGTGGACCTCGTTGTGGCCGTCACACAGAACTCAAAAAAAAAAAGAGGCGGAGTTTGTGATTGAGCAGTGAAATCGCCTATTGGGAGACAACGTACCTGATTCAGTGGAAAGCCCGAGACGTAGCTCGAGAGATGGGAATCCCGCGGGAGAACTTTAAGGTTACACGTGGATGGGCACAAAAGTTCATTTTCCCTCCAGCGAGCAACGTCGATATGGCATAAGCCACCAGCAGACACGAAGGCAGACGCACACAAAGGCAGACGAGGGGCGTGCACTGTGGCCCTCGAACACCAATACGGATCTAAGCCAGGTGTACACTACGTTGATGTGGCAGGGCTGTCGCCCGCTGGATTCTACACGGCCACCGTAGTTCACCAGAACGAACGGGTTAACGGGCTCTCCTATCCAGCTTCCAATTCCACGCGCGCTGAGGAGGTAGCAATATCAGTTGCCGCCTCGCACACGAACTCTAGAATAATCGTTATATATTCACGCCGAGCCTGTGAAAATTATCTGGTGGGTGCGGTATCAGCTTTAGCCTGCGATATTCTAAAGCGAGCCGTCAGAGATTTAGACCACTCACCAAAACGCATTGTTTGGACTCCGAGCCACCCGGGTCAAAGAGGTAAGGAGGCTGCGGATGCAGCCTCCCACGCGCTTAACCACCGGGCACCTCACCCAGGCTTTTCCGGCTCAGAGACTAGCCAACCGCTTTTACGATTTATATAAATTCTGGTGTACTATTGCGAACAACACCGGCTTTTCCCGTTTCCTGCTAAGGACCTCAGTAAGACCGGTGAATGAACCCTAAGGCGCCTGCAGACCAACACCTTCTTTTGTCCTGCAGTAGTAAACCATTTTGACTCGCAAGTCGATGGGTGGTGCCCTCACTGTGGGGAAGTCTCTGATAACTTTCACATGGTGTGGGCATGTCAAATGAATTCTTCCCTTCCCACTAACCTTTCCCCAACTAGAGAGGCATGGGAGGCAGCCCTACTCAATTGCTCAGGGCGGGAGGCTCAAAGAGCTCTAGTCCAACAGGTGCGGGTAGCGGCCTTGTCCATGGGGTCCCGAAATGAGGACTGACCCTGTGTAAAGGACCCTTATGGACCGGAAAACTCTCTATGAATACATGTTTTTCACACACACACCAGCAGATTGCGAAGCGAAGCTAGTTGAGTTTCTGCGCTATGTGCTCGACTTGCGCGGCTCGTCGCAAATGCCGTTGCGGGCACATTGGCAACGTGGACCAGACTCCCATTTTTTTGGACATGCCTATGTCAAGGACTGTCATTGAAACAGGTACCCCCCAAGTTCGCATAAGGACAACAGGCAATGAGAAGACGCGGCTAACCGTGATGCTAGCCTGCTTGGCGGATGCATGGGCGCAAGTTTCCGCCATACATCATTTTCCAGCGCAAAACCATCCTGAAGGAGTTGTTCCCCAGAGATGTGATTGTCCGCTGCCAAGAAAAAGCTTGGATGGACACTCCACTTATGCTTGACTGGGTCAAGACTGTGTGGTGCCGACAGCCAGGTGCGCTCCTCCACCCCACCTCCATCCTAGTTCTCGACTCATTTCGTGGTCACCTGACGCCCGAAGTGGATAATCTGATGTGGGAAACTCAGACGCAGCTCGCTGTTATTTAAGGTTGTATGACGTCAGTGCTTCAGTCATTAGACGTCTGCCTGAACAATCTATTTAGGGATAGAATGTGGCAGCTGCACGGAGAATGTATGCGTGAAGATTGGTCTTTGACACATACGGGTAAGATAAAGCGACCTAGTGCCGCGAAGATTGCCGAATGGGGTGTCCACAGCTTGGTACAGCGTGCCACACGACAAAATATTTCGCGCGTTTAAAAAGTGCTCCATATCAAACTATATGGATGGCACGGAGGATGACCTCATATAAAAGGAGCTCCGCCATGGTGGTCTAGTGACTAAGGTACTTGGCTGCTGACCCGCACGAAGCGGGATCAAATCCCGGCTGCGGCAGCTGCACTTCCAGTGGAGGCGGAAATGCTGTAGGCTCCTGTGCTGAAATTTGGGTGCACGTTACAGAACCACAGGTGATAGAAATTTCTGGAGCCCCCCCACTACGACGTCTCTGATCATATCATGGTTTTGGGACGTTAAACCCGACATATCAATCAAATCAATCATATGGGAGAAAGAAAGTGACAAAGAGGGCTCGAGTACCAGCGATGAAAGCGACGAATGAACAAAACTCAATTCATATTTAGAAACCGGGATGTCTTTGCCACTGCCATGTGCAGCAAATAAAGGTACTGTTTTGCCGCCACTTTTCTCGCGTTACATTCGTGTTCTTTTTATTTCGGCACTGAAAAGTCATCCTTGCGTTAGAGTCGTGGTCGCCTTACATTCACGTAAATACGGTACCGAATGTACATATGCACTTATCTGTTCATATTAAGTTTGTTGTGGCGATTACGTTTTTTTTTATTTGACTAAGATTGCCCATTGCCACATATTTTTTCTAAATTATTTCTTGCACATCTTGTTAATGTCGTGACGTAGCGTTGTTACATTTATAAAAGAAAAAGCCTATTTACTTTATGCACCCCTACGATATTGTATTTATACTTATGCAAAGTGTCTTAGATTTTTGTTAGCATGCCAAGTACCTTTATTCAGTGCTGCACACTGTCGAACTGTAACACAAGGGGGCCGGGCTTAGTCATGATGCAGTAAGGTAGCTTTTTCCCGAAACCCCCTTTCTCTTTACTGAAATAAATAAAGTTTGATTTTATTTCATTTTATTTCAAATTTGATTATAGCATAAATTACCGCCTTTAGGCACAACAGTGCCAACGTTTGCATGTTCCAGAAGAGAGAAAAGAGATGAATGATTAACAAGATCGAGAGCTTTTCCAAGGTCCACCTGTAATTTTGCAAGGTGTTTTTGATGTCCCTAACAGTACAGAAGGACAGCACGACTGACATGTATATTGTTCCGTATAGATCAACCCTTAATCCCACATTTTTGGTGTAA
The DNA here is from genome assembly GCA_013436015.1 of Rhipicephalus annulatus. Lineage (NCBI taxonomy): Eukaryota > Metazoa > Arthropoda > Arachnida > Ixodida > Ixodidae > Rhipicephalus > Rhipicephalus annulatus. The sequence goes on from WOVY01014351.1 coordinate 68,401, forward strand.
CCCATTCAGAATGAACATCGCAAATTTCAACCTATTTGATAATACTTTGACGAATATTTTGCAGTCAACGTTTGACAGCGCTATTGGCTGGTAACGCTCAACAGAGCGAAGTTTTTTCTTGTATGAATTTATTGGTAACAAAATTGTGTGGCTCTTGCAAAAGGATTTTGGTAGTGTCTCCATTTCATAACCTATTTTAAAGATATCCAGCAATGTAGGAGACAGAGGATTTTTAAAAGTTTTGTAAAATCCAGCTGGAATGCCGTCAGGACCAGGTGACTTCAATGAAGATAAGCTGTCAATTGCGTGCTTAATTTCCTGTATCGTAATAGCACAACTAATGGCTGTGCAATCATCGTCTTCCTGGGCTTAAAAGGAAAAAAATTGCCCGCAGCTTCCCTCGGGGGAACACTGAGGAGGATGCGGAGCGTATAATTGGTTAACGGGGTGTTAAAGTGCGACTTACTTGGGTCGATGGCTAAATTGGTTAACGTGGTTGTGAAATGGGGTGTTAAATTGCGACTTACTTGGGTCGATGGCTAAATTGGTTAACGTGGTTGTAGGAGGGGGTGTTAAATGAGTGAACACGTACACACGTATGCGAAAGGGCGGCGCTGGTCGAAGGGACGTTGATCATTGTGTTTGTGGATTCGTTGGCATTCATTTCACGGCGACTTCGGACGTCGACGCGCCGTACAAACCAACGAACGAGCGGCAACTGAGCGAGCGAGCGCCGACCTTGAGTATATATACAGCGCGACGGCGCATGCGCTGTCAGCTGTCGAATGTTCTCGAAGGAGAAGCGCGCGCGCGGCATAGATGGCGACGGCGCGACGGCGCATGCGCTGTCAGCTGTCGAATGTTCTCGAAGGAGAAGCGCGCGCGGCACAGATGGTGGGCGACGGCGCGACGGCGCATGCGCGCGCGTCAGCTGTCGAATGTTCGAGAAGCGGTGCGGATGGCGCGGACGGCGCACTACAAGGCGCGAGTATAAGATGCTTCCGCATCTAACAAAACTCGTCGTAAAGTCGATATCAGGGCTAGAAAGATCACTAAATAAACTTTTATAGTAGTTTTTGAATTTCGATTTTATGTATCCTACGTCTGTTACATGAACAACATTAAAGTAAAGGTCTGGGATTACTTTAAAAATCGCATGGCGGTTTTCATCGAGTAAAGCTTGACGCGTTGGCTGTTCTCAGTTTAACGCTTATTTTGATATCTAGTACGTGCATGCTCCTCTGTAACGAGTGGCATCATATCTTTGAAGTTGACCTAATATCTTCAATTTCTCTTAAGTACAATCCAGGTTTCTCGCATTTTATCTCATAAAGGTTGCACAAGCTTTTAAGCCGTGTCATTTCCTCGTTTTTCCTATAGAAAGTCTCAATAGCTGCAATCTCTATAGCCATAACATGAACTTGTTTAAATAGCTCCCAATCAGCATGTATACGTAGACCTTTTGAGAAAGACTGCCTTAATGTTGTCCGCACTCTACTAATGAATTTCTGATCACATAGCAGCTCTGTGTTTAACTTCCAAAGGGCCCACTGTGGTCGGAATCGGTTTCTACAATTTGTGCGAATTTGTGCAATAGTGATACAGTGATCTGAGAAGGACGTTGGTGCAGTGATACAGGGCATTTGGCGGAAGAAGAGTGACGAGGGCACGTAAATTCAGTCAAGGTGAGCCTAAAAATTTCCCTGAACTTTTGTATATGCAGTGACTTAGCACGGCACACCAATGTCAATGAGCCCTGCATAGTCTACAAATCCGGATAGAAGTTCGCCACTCCTGTCTCAATGACCATTATGACGGCTACGATCGTTAAGGTCACATGCACAATTGAAGTCACTCATTAGCACAGTGACATGGTCTGAGTGAATTACTCTTGACATATTTTCAAATATTTCAAGTCGCTGCAAAATGTCATTAAACGCATATAGGTTGATAATTCACCACGGGGTTCATTGAACACAAAATCGCAACATATGTATCGACCCTCGTTATGCCCCGCCGCGTTGGTCTAGTGGCTAAGGTACTCGGCTGCTGACCCGCAAGTCGCGGGTTCAAATCCCGGCTGCGGCAGCTGCATTTCCGATGGAGGCGGATATGTTGTAGGCCCGTGTACTCAGATTTGGGTGCACGTTAAAGAACCCCAGGTGGTCGAAATTTCCGGAGCCCTCCACTACGGCGTCTCTCATAATCATATGGTGGTTTAGGGACGTTAAACCCCACAAATATATCTATCTACCCTCGTTATGAACACAAGTACTGATTGCCGAACATGGCAGATACTTTCTCAGAAACGGCTAACAGCCCGCAGATAATCCTTTTGCATGTGAAACGCCCACATTACACTCAGACAGAAAGGGTCGCAGAGGCCTGCCTGTCTCCCCGTCGCTCTTGATCTTTGTCTCCCGGATGGCGACGAACTCGAGATGCTTTCGAGTGAAAGGTCTACAGAGCTTTGCCTGTTTGTGCCATGACCTGAGGCCACGTAAATTCAGTGTTGCAAAGATAAGTCGCTCCGACTGCGCCATGGTGACTACCTTCTGTTGCGCTTATCGTGCCATGTGGCCAATCCAGGAAATAGATTGAGAGACTTCTCTTGAACCCCCACCAGGCGTACTATCTTGTGACCACCGGCACCTTTTTTCTGAGTGGTTGGTCGGAGACGGCGCGTCTTCTTATTAATAGTCGCTGCGTTACCCTCGTTGCTTGATTCCGAGCTGTACGTCGCCCGGCGCTCGAGTATTGCAGTATCCACAGAAGCTTGCACATTCTCTTCTAATGTTGTACCGTATTGGAGATACTGCTAAGAAGCTACAACACTAGCAGTTGAAGCATCTTCACTAACTTCCTACGTAGGAACCTCCTTTTGCCTAAGAGGCTTTCTGGAGTCATTTTGGGTTGGCTGCTTGTAAGAATTCCTTGGTCCTTTGCGTGCAGGAATTTCATCTGTTTTATCCGCGTCTGATTTCTTTGCATCCTGTGAATCCTTGCTGCTGAAGTCCATAGAGTAATTGTTACGCCTCAGATTTTGGCGAAAAAATTTCCGATGGAGCAGTGAGAGACCTTGCTCGACAGCGAGGAAAAGGAGGTCTAAGTGGCGCTCCTGGACCAGGCGCTGCGGGCTGCTGAGGCCAGTAGCGCCCTGTACCCCACCCACCCGTTTCTAACCCTTATTTTTTCTCTTTAATAAGAATATTGTTGTTTATAAAGTGTATCCTATTGCATCAAAAACTTCTGTGGTATCCATGATATGCTCTTGCAGCTTATAGTCATGGTGCTGCGTGCACTGTCGTAGCTTGCTAGCATAGGTCACGACACAGTCCTCAGCTGAATGCTTGGGACTTGTTCGCAAACTTGCCTTAAGCAGGCTTGATGTCGGGAAAGGAATCGCGTTAATGTGAGTAATGAAGCCTTTAAAAACAGCAAAAGAACAACCAGGCGTCACACAATGCGAATGGCGTAACGAGTGGGTCATCCAATGCTCCAACTCACTACAAAAGTTTGTTCTTAATCACCTATACACTGTGACGCATACTCACTTCAGGCATGATTCCTCATCGTCATGAGCCACTGCTTGAAGAACTGCCAGAAAATTCTTTGCAAGTGTTCAGCGGATACAGTGCTTCTCAAAAGAATGACGAAGGATAGGAAAGCGAATGCAGGCCTACTACCCAGAAGATATTATTAATGCCGCAGTGGGTACCCAGCAAGTGTGTTTTCAGCATTTACCCAATGAGTGTTTAGAAGAGGCTCTGAAAGGCCGCTCTTGTAGCTTTCGCTGTGACTGTGCTGCGCCTTAGGCCTGGCATCTTTCTTGCAACCCTTTTCTCCCCTTCATCCCTTCCCCAGTGCAGGGTAGCAAACCGAATGTGCATCTTGTTAACCTCCCTGCCTTTCCTTGCATCTTTATCTCTCTCTCTCTGCTGCACTAGGTGCAGTGCCGTATGCGTCATTTTGTCTTTCATGTAATCCCGAGGAAGATACCGAGGAGAAGTCGACACGACTTTTATTTTAAGAACTTTTTCAACTTTTCGGGTCGGCGTCCATTTTTAATATTTCTCATGTCTTTCCAATTCAAGCTTTCTTTCCATTCAGCTGGACACTTCGCACATACATTCTGTTTTCGGTTGCTTATTCACCTTACTATACTTTACGTTGTCGTGCTTTTCATTGGTCATTTTCCCTCCGTTTTGGCACTTGCGCTTTAGTGTGGCTGGCAATATTATGAACGAGACTAGAACGGGAAGCTTTTACATTTCTTCGTGCACTCGGTTTCAAATAATTTTCACTTTTGCACGTACGCACCATTTACCGCGTCAACGTTGCGCATGGGGTTTTTCTCGAAGAAACACTATTTGAGCATCGAGGCGACGCTTCTTCTGAAGGAAGAGAAATATGCCACCTGTTGCACAGGTTGCCTCGAACACACTTTTTTTCTCTTCTTGCATTGCTTTTTGCGCACTCAAGAATCACTCTTTCAGAGAAAGAAAAATAACGCCACCGCCTGCAATATCGGGCAGTGCGTAAACGAAGATGTTGATAGCGACAAAAACAAAACACGAAAGAAGGCGCAGGGAGGTGCTCGAGAATCAGAACCAGCCAAACTCCCTACTGAGAACGAACGCGCTATATACTGAGGCCGCAACTAATGCGTATTTCTCGTAAGTTAGTGGCAACAATTCTCGAGAACACCTCTCACAACTCCCGATTTCTTTCCAAGATGCTTTCCAACAGACGCCCGTAGGTGACAATAACAGCTGGTCAGTAGTGATAGCTGGTGGCAAACAAATCTTTCGGACTATTTACTTGCATTCTAACTGGCTTCTATTGGTATCATTGTGCGTGCTTTTTTGTCAATATGCACTAGTTACCATGGCTGCCAAACGTATTGATGCAGTAGCTGTAGTAGTGTACTCTACGAAGTGTCAAAGACACTACGGGAGGCTCTGAGCTGAACGCAAACATTGCTCGCAACTAAGTCTACCATAGAGGCCACTGATTGGGAAGCAAAACGTACAGGCCATGTGGTTATTCGTATTTTGACGTTAAAGAGTGTTCCGGTGTAACCGAGCCGTATGTTTAGATCAGAAGCTGCCACGGTTTTCAGAAGAACGTTGTTTCACCTCATTGTATTAGTGTTGCCTCGTGTAGCAGCGCGGAAGGCATCACTGTGGTTTGTCAGGGTTTCAACATGGCGTGTAGTTTTTGGAAAGTTAAAACAGAAGATTTATTTTCAATGTCGGGAGATGAGGCAGCGCGAGCAACGTCTCACATTTTCGATGCTCTTTCAAAATCACTGAATCACCAGGACAAAAATGGTAAAAATCTGTTGGCGAAAAAGGTTGGCTTGGAAAGCATAATTGTCGGGATGGGCCCCGAGTATCATTGTTTAATAAATACATATCTAACGCACCGTCACCATGATGCAGCTTCAAAGTCTCCCATATAGGAAACAACGTTTATATAACCACTTCAATTCAGTGCGCATTTACGAAAAGACTATTTCATTTAACTATTCCGCTCTTCCAAGAGCCCTTTGCCTTTAGAACGAACTTCTTTACACTATTGCTTTCGAGAATAACAAAGAAAACTTTAAGCATATACAGAACGCACATGCAGCTGAAGTAATGTTTCATACCACAATTATTTCCTTGTTTTTTATAGCGCTTATTGTCATTTGTGTGCAAATCTACATTTTATCATTTTTGTATTAGTCACGTCAAGTTGCAATGAGTCTGTGTTCCCAATGTTCGTATTTCAATTTATTACCGAAAAAAGTAACTAAATACGTTATTCTTTAATCCAATAAAAGCGAGACGTATTACTGTCCTTTATATTTTAACTACAATAAAATGTAACACGTTACAGTTACCAAAAAAAGTAAACGTTCACTCTGACTTCATATTGTCTTCGCTACATAGACTCAAAATAAATATTTTTCATATCTCAATTTTATGTTTTACGTACCTATTCTATACTAAAACAATGATTATATTTAGAACGTTTTTTTTTGAGAAGTATTATTTGCAGAAATGTTCCGGACCTTAGCAATGCTATGCTGGTTTAAAGTTAATTTTGGGGTGGCATGTGATGGCTTGTGACTCTGAGGCACATAGTGAAGTTATGTTTCTCCATGCGAAATTATACACAATATCAAATTCAATCATCTACGAAGAAAACAAAGTCGCAAGAATTTTCAATAATCGGCTTTCTGGGGGCCAATAGCTCTTCCAGTGGAGATCGACAAAATCAAAAATCGGGGTACTTGCACGTCGATTGCCCCGCGTTGCAGTTGGCAATCGCGGGGGCCTGCAATGGCACTTTATTTCTTTAGATTTTTTACATTTGCACGTTGGTGACTCTAGATGTCAATCGGTCCATTCCGGTAGTCTTGTTTAGGACACTTAAGTTTATGGCGCCTGCCTCATTGACGCCGCAATGCATGCGCTAACTACCTACGCAGAAAAGGCCCATTTTGAAGGCGCAATAAGGAAATGCTTTACGGCCTAGCCACGGAAAAAATTGTTGTGCATAAAGATTTCTCGTGTACTTTTGCCTGTTGATTACCGCGAAAACTTGCGAGCGTTTACGTGAGTTTCTTCAACAAACATCAGCCTCGCTGGTTCGGGAGTTCATAACCAAACACGTGTATATACATATATATATATATAAATATATATATATATATATATATATATATATATATATATATATATATATATATATATATATATATATATATATATATATATATATATATATATATATATATATATATATATATATATATATATATATATATGATGGTTACGTTGCGGAGATAAAGAAAGAGCACTTGTTTTAGAAACAAAGTTGATAATATTAACAAAATTTTCAAAAATAGTTTTTTCGCTTTTCCAGTTTGAAACAATGTTCCTTCATTCTTCGTTGTGCATATATTTTGAAAGCAATGAGTCCTATTTGGGATGGTAATATTTGTATGTTACATAATTACGAACTTTGAAGAACCACTAGTGATGAAATTAGTCTCTTCATGTTCAATAAGTTCGATATTTTTGCCTCGTAAATTACCCAGGAACAAAACAGTTCCTTTTCAGGCTATTAGGGGCTATATGCACAAAACATGAAATACTCAATCAACTCTATACTATCAATTTTAGAATTCCTGTCGATCTCTCGTAGAATGACCTGTTTGCATCAGTGTAGTAGACAGGGACCAGCACACGGGGTCAGTGCCCCACCCCCTGAAAATTGTCTCACCATGGCATACATAGCGCCAAATGACCATTTGCTTGCCCCGCCCCCACTTCAGCTCAAAAAGGTGTGCCCCCTCCCCGCACACAAAAATTTCTGGCTAATCCTTGGTTTGTGAAAACCATGTTGAGGAGACTAAGTGTGATTATGTCTGCCATGTAGCTTCCTGTATTTGTGATTAGCCGTAGTATTCGTGTGACAGCGGTATTAATGAGCTTTAGAGGGCAGCGAGAAAAATTATAAAAAAATTAAAACGCGAAGCACTTTTTTGCGTACTGCAAAACATTTTGGTATCTATCTATCTATCTATCTATCTATCTATCTATCTATCTATCTATCTATCTATATCTATCTATCTATCTATCTATCTATCTATCTATCTATCTATCTATCTATCTATCTATCTATCTATCTATCTATCTATCTATCTATTTAGCCGCTTACGTCTGTGTGCTCTCGTGGTCACACCCTTAAAGGCGAACCACCAAAAACTTTGACTTTGGCAAAATCGACGGGGAATGCGTAGTATATTGCAACGCGCGTTTCCTATTTTTTACTCTTGTTCCATTCCGTTTTCGCCCACAGAGCCTGTCAGTCAGGGATGTTCACCGCAAACTGCACCTTGTTTTTCGAGAATGTTCGCGTATATTATAGGTAGTTGGAGATTCATCTAAGCTTGCGCAAGGACTACTGATACGGCGGGAATATTCTACGGCACATATGTTAATGCTGACGTGTTTCACTATGCACTTGTCACTTGATCGACGGCCGACGCTCTGTCCACCACTACCCGTGCCAGTGTCTTGCTGTAATCTGACTTTCATTTTTTCCTCTTTGACGTGGCCACAAGTTCGGCCAAATGAGGAATTTAATTTGAACAGCCAATCTACCGTTCCCTTCGTCCATGTCGCAACCCCGTGACAGTATGTTTGGTAAGCAATGATAATTGCAGTCCAAAACCATGAATTCGCGTCCTTCATCTGTAATCGGTGCTCTAATTGCCACCTAGAAGACAACGCGGAGCTCTAGCGGCGTGCCCAGGTAAACTGGACACAACGAAAATGAAGTCAATAGCAGTTAACTGCTAACCGCTTGTGGGCAGTTACTTCGTGGAGTCACAATCCTTATTTTTCCGCGAGACGCGCCTCAACGAATGGATAATTCAGAGGAGGCTAGCTCGTTTGTAGTTCGAAATGCAGCGCCGCAGGCTGCTGGAACATATGTTACGGCCTGACAAGCCTTCGTGCTTTTTCTGAAAAACGTGAAGCTCCTAAAGCTGTGGGTTATCGTAGAGAGGCGAAGGGAGTGGAAGGTGCCGAAAAGCATGATGCTGTACGGGGTGCACTTCAAAGATGACGAATATAAAAAGAACCGATCTCTCCATCGAAATACTGTTTAAATTGAAAAGAATGTTGAATCCTGACGCAAGCCCCGCCGTGGTGGTTTAGTGGCTAAGGTACTCGGCTGCTGACCCGCACGTCGCGGGATCGAATCCCGGCTGCGGCGGCTGCATTTCCGATGGAGGTGGAAATGTTGTAGGCCCATGTGCTCAGATTTGGGTGCACGTTAAAGAACACCAGGTGGTCGAAATTTCCGGAGCCCTCCACTACGGCGTCTCTCATACTCATATGGTAGTTTTGGGACGTTAAACCCCACAAATCAATCAATCAATCAATCCTGATGCAATGCCATCAACATTGAGCCACGGCCAACACAACAGCAGGAAGCCCCGATCGAAGTATTGAGAAGTGCCAGCGACGACATGTATTCATATTGGACAGCTTTAGTGAAGCGTGAATTGGTTGCGTTAGCGCGCTTCGCTCGTTAAGTTATAGCGTAACACCATTCCAAAAGCAAAACCGGTAAAATGACACCCCCCGAAGCAAAGCGGTAGACTAGCAGTGCAATCTATGATCGTGTAATCAAAGGTCCAAAAGCTGATCAGCTCGCTTCTAGTTGCGAATAGTCAGAGCACCATAGTTTGACAGAAATGTTTTGTGCTTGGATAAAAACAACTTAAGCACATAAACGTATTATCATAAAGCAGACTGTGTTACGTCAAGTTTAATGCGAATGTTCTGGGTGCAGTCAGACAACTGTTTATAGAAGTGCAGGGACGCTTTTAATAGACGTGGGAGTGTGTAAAACCGAACATCGGTATTGAAAACAACACCGTCTTATAGCCCTATCAACGAAGCTTGGATATTTGAAGCGTAAGCGAGCCGCATCGTTTGTTGTGAACCAGCGAGTTCGCTAAGACAGCAGGACAAGACAGTAGGGGCTGTGTGGGCAGCCGTTATTTAGTTACGCGCTTTAACGAGCTCTTACGATCATGTATCCTGTACGGTGCATTGAAAGAGAAAAAATTCCGCCATATCCACGAAGTGAATGATGATGAGTGGGCGAAGCTCCGGAGGTGAACCTGGTAAACCATGAATCCTCTGTACATTTTGCCCACTCGATTTTATTACATCGCTCCCCCTAGCGTACGTCGCCGCACTAAATCGAACGATTGCCTTCAACCAATGACACGCGCCATATGTGACATCATTCCTATTTTATAAGATCTCGCGTCTTTCATTAACTACAAGTACCGCTTTCTAGTTTATAACATCTTGCATCTTTTCATCATCAGCTACAAGTACCACCATCTAGTAAACACTACAAGAACTAAACGAGAGGTGGCTACATACAGGAGACGGTACCGCCATCTAGTGAACACTGCAAGAACTAAACTAGAGGTGGCCACATACAGGGGACGGTACCGCCATCTAGTGAACACTGCAAGAACTAAACTAGAGGTGGCTAGATACAGGGGATGGTACCGCCATCTAGTGAACACTGCAACAACTAAATTAGAGGTGGCTACATACAGGCTACAGGGGACGCACAGCCCACGCCCTAAGGAGCTTCGCCCCTAAAAAAGTCTGGGGCACGACCACAAAGCGCATATATACTTTAGAGCGCAGAGCAGACGATTCGCCTGTATCGGTCAGTCTTTCAAGCTGCTGTCTATGTCACTTCCAGTCAGCTGTAATGGCGTCGTTTTTGGTAGTTTTGGTATCAAAAGATATGTTGTTCACGAGCAGTTTTAAATGCGAATGCATTTCTTAACAGGGCTATGCCAGGCTTCTGTTGGGATACGTCCACCACCTCTCCCATAGCAAGAGGTTCGTTGGGTGTCGGATAACAGAGCGTTAATCCCCATTAATACAAAAACGAAATGGAACCCCAAGGACCCTATATCCGCCGAGGAGCAAAGTGGACAGTATTCGAGCAGTCGTATCTGCGTTCTGCGAACAGAGGTTCATCAGGAGGAAAACTTTCCTTACTCGCCACAACGAGTTTCGAAGCTCGATACCAGTAGTAATGCAGAAAAGACATTTCTAAAACAACACATCGGCATAACAGGATTCAACGAAGTCATAAATTTCAGAAATGGTCGTGATGAAGTTGCGCTACCAAGAACATCAGAAAAGGATCATGACAGTGTTGCCATTTTGAAGAAAGAACCAGCTCATTGTGTAAAAAGTATGAAGTCGCACAAGAAAAACGGACATGCTGAAAAAATCACCACTGAAAAACTGTCAGAAGTAATCGATGAAACAGGTACGCTAGGAACCACAGCTATGCATGAAGCCTCTTCGAACGGAGCAGAAAAAAAAACAAACCTTACAATGTCCACTTGAAAAGGCAGTTGAAGACAGGTACTCTTGGTGTCAGCTCTACCTACGACAAAGCGACAATTGTAGAAAACGGCAACTGGCCTAAATGGTTGCCGCAATATCAGCATTACGCACACCTCAATAGGAGTGAAGCGCATCAGCGCCGTCGTCATGGAGGCCTTCATGGCACTCTCGCTGGGCTATGTGGACTGTTCTGGTCAGTAAGATGACACCCACGTGTTAAACAAGTGTGCTGTAATTTTGATGCATGCACGCGATTTAGACTCAATGGTTCATCAACAACTACAACACCTCTCCAAAAAACAGCGTGTCCCAATCCAAGATGCTTTAAGTCAGCTGTGTAAACATTGTGCCTGTGGCTGCGAGAGGAGACTACCGTGAAAGTCGTTAAACGTGTGCCAGTGATAACAGTGCACACATTTGAAGTGTCATGGAGGGTAAGTCATGGAATGGAATGGAATGAAAAAACTTTATTTGAATGGAATGAAAAAAACTTTATTGTAGGGTAATTCATCTCTGAAGGATTTCTGTCCTTTTATCGCGAAGAGTTCTGATAAGAAAGTAACGCTCAAGACAGGTAGTCGTGAACTAAAGTCGAGGCTTTTGAAACACATTATTATAGGGCTGCGTTTAAACTCGTGCAAGTAAGGTGATAACATCAGTTGTTGTGTGGAGGATTTGTGGAAGAATGACACTGGCTGTAAAAGGCTGCCTGCGGAGCGTATTAAGGAAAGGTTAGTGAAGTTGTCGTAGTGGGAGGATGTAGAAACTTGCACCCGACACGGACTTAAGGGACGAAGAAGTGTATTGGGGCAGAGGCTTGTTTGTTCTTGGAGTGTTCGAATGCACGCCATGTTGTAGACGGCACTGCAATGAGCGCCAGTAAAGGCTCCGTAGAAGTTTACTCTCAGGGACCTAACATTTTCAAAGATCGAATGCCGTCACGAGACGATGATTAGGCATATCTTCAGGAAACAACGAGGATGGTAGCTCGCTTGCTAACGTGTGTGGGTCGTTTTGACGGATAGTGGAAGTGTGGTGGCGGTGACTCGGGGAAGAAGGGTGCGAAAAATAACCCCCTTGTTTTGAGCTCAAAAACGCAGTGTACCTTGAAGACAGCCGAAAAGTCAACGCGATAGCTTTATATTATAAAATGCGGTCCAGCCTGGTGTATGCCTCCAAGAAGTAGCTAGAGCATGTTTCTTATTGCGTGCCATACTCAGTGAAGTTTGCCGGAGATTCGTTGCTTGCTCGCGTGCAATTTATGTAGACTCACAATATGAATGCTTGATGTCTTTTCACACCCTGGGAACTGTGTATTTTGTAATCGTTTTTTTAATGCGAAAACAGCATTGCGTGGTTTGCACTGCGTACACGAGACAGCTACCTTTGACTACAAATGTGTTTTATATAACCCTGCAAACATTTCTCGAAAGTGTTACGCGCGTAATTAACTGAACGTACACAGAGTAGGCCACTGAAAGGTCGTGACCCTGAAATAAGTTCCAAAACACTCACTAGAATATATCTGAGTGAGGAAGATCTTTTCACAATAACCAAAGAGTGGGCAGTGACACGTTTATGTTCAAGGCATAACTGGTTGAAATGGGCCGGGCCGGGTTGGGCCAGGCTCAAGCATTTCGGTCTCGGGTTGGGTACGAGCTGTATATAAAAACCCCGGGCCGGGCTTGGGTGGGCCGAAACCAGATGTTTTAGGCCGGGCCGGGCTCGAGCAGAAAAAATTGGCCCGTGCAGTTCTCTAGCACATACCCCCCGCAGGTATTTGCCACTGATATTCGGGCCACAGGATGTTTAACACTGACGCCCGTATTGACAAACCCTCCTTAACACAAGCGATCTCCTCGACTACATGAAGTCTAGGCGGAATGAGCATAAAGAAAACACACAAGGGTAATTTTAACGCGTGAAAAAAAAAACCTGACAGCGGCAGCGTTGACCTGACAGAATGCAAAAAATAAATGTCAGGTTCCAAGCAGAAATTTAACCCAGCCATTCCACGTGGCAATCACGCATGCTAACAGAGAGCCACGCCAGGTCTCGGAACGGCTGTCTACATACACCCTAATGTTCGTGAAACGTCAATGGTGTTTAAGTGCTGGCTATCTAATTTTACAAAGCTTACATATGTACTCTTTTGATAGACGTCACGTCGGGTTGACGTCAATTGTAATTAAGCGCCATGCGCTGAAGTTGATTTATGTATCATCGTCCAGGGCTACTATTCTCATGAGCACCAGCGCTTCCCATCAGCTTATCGCTTGTGGTGTTGCTAATACTCATGGTGATGTTGGCATTGTTGCGCAAGTGAAAACAACGAGTTATATAAACATCTGCAACTTCTCCACATACGTCTATGTGGGCAACATTTGTACATATATTTGGCGTCATTTCATGACGTGTCGCTCAATAAAAAATTACAACACGATCAACTTCCCTCCGTATGCTTCGCATTGCGTCCATTCCCGGAGTAAGTGGGGTCTGCCCACTTCTTTTTTTTTGTTTCTTCGCAAGAAAAATTTGACGTCTTACGCCTCACTCTCATTCTTTTTAAAGATTTTCTTCCTGCCATACTAATGTCTATGATGAACAAAATTCCGTTTTGGCAGGCTCTCCATGGGGAGTACACCTGTAGACCGGTTAATTTACCGGCTGACTTTTGAATGGGCCAGGATGCCGCAAAAAGCCACCTATAAACTGGGCTCTAATTTTACAATGCTGAACTTGTCAAATTTGATGCCATGGACGTTCACCACGCTGCGCTCAGCCAGTGCACTCCTTTGTCCCTCGAACATGCACCCATCGGATTTATGTTGGCACAGGCTTTCGAAGAAGCCCTTTGTTTTCGCCGCGTACGAAGCGTGACAATCACCACGTGGTATAGGCAGAAAAACAGCCCATGACCTACTCCTTTCGGGGAGCCTGTCCTTTGGGCACGGAAAGCGAAGGGGCCAGCATGTTTCTACACTTTGCTGTAGAAACAGGCTGGCCCTAGAAACAAAACATGTGACTACAGTTTGTCATGATGGATTCCGCGGCTTTCTTAAAACTTTGCGGGGCGACGGCCCTAAACTCGCCACACGGGGTCCGCCCGTTATAGGAATTTGTATGCGCAGTTTCTACGAAACAAAAAAAAAGCGATTACACCTTTGCTTTATTTTTCAGAGGCTGCAGGCATACAGGTGTCCGATGCTGCGACAAAACAATTCATCGTAGCGTAGCTCTGGGAAAGGGGCACCTACAAGATGAGAATGTAACGAGTAACGTGACACCGCACATTACCGAAAAGTGGTAACATATATGTATACGTTACCCGTTGCAGTTACAAAATATTAATGAGTACGTTACTAAGTGACCGAAAAACGCAACGCGTTATTGGTAACGGTGTTACTTCCAACGTGCCACCGCCAACACTGATATATATGGGCCAAATTTCATTGTGTAAATGAGCAGTCGCGATTCAGTGTGTATTATTCTTCTTCCTTCTTTTTGTTGCATAGCACATAATGCAGTAATATCACATAATGCGTAACCGCTTGTGTTGTAGTAACAATTGTTACGTTGTTCTGATATATTTTTATCTTTTTGTACTCGATACATGTTTAGGAACTTTTTCTGTATTACCTCCCTTACATAATGTCTCTAGGGGTCTGTAAGATTGTTTTAAATAAATAAATAAATAAATACACTTCAAAACGGAAATAAAAAGCTAGTAAGTGGGAGGCCAGATGAACTACGTCAGATAAGCGCTGACTCGAACGATCGGGAAATACGTACCAGTTATAGAGACTTGGAACTTCAATAAATATGAGCGTGGCCTCCAAAAATTCAGTGCTTTGAGTACGCGTATCAAGGTTCCCAGTTCAGCGACAATGAAATTCGAGATGATCACAGGATACCAGGAAAATTGTTCCCGCTGTTATTACGCGTTTAGAACGACAGTGCTTGAGAAATGGAGGACGGCAGAAAATACCTCCTTAATATACACAGGCTGCATACTGCCATGTAGTCGGTGATTTCGATGTTCTCTTTCACACAGCCTTACACCCATCTGCTCACACCAAGTGCACTGTTACGCTGAACAGACCTATAAATTGGTAGTGGGAGGCGCGACTTCGCAAAGTGAACTTGGGGAAGCCAACTGTTCGGCAAACCACAACAGCCTGAGGGGCACCCAGCGAGGAGCTTAACCCACACTGAACAAGCCGCCTCACTTTATTACTCTTGTTTTGTTTCCTCTGTCCATGGCCTTCACACTGTCAACTCTGGTTCAAGGAAATTCAGTTTTAGAGTAGCCTTCTGCCCATTCGACACAGAATTTTTCCATTACCAACTTGAATATGCGTGTGTCATCTGATGAGGTGCTTCTAGGTCCAACAGCGGCGCCATTAGGCGGGCCCAAAAGACATTTCTATGAATGTATAGTTAACTTTTGACGGTTGCAAAGTCGTTGATTTAGATGACCTGGGTGCGGACTACCTAATAATAAGAGAAAAAAAAACTAGCCGCGCTTCTCGAGAGAGGGACGATGCCTTGAACCCTGCCATGATTTCGTTCAGCTATAGAGGAGATATCGTCACAACACTCAGTGGTTTCACGGCCCGAATACAGATTAGTCGTTCTGCCTGTTGCTAGCTTGAGCATTTTTCGCTGCTGTTCTCGAGACCACCTTGTATACGTACGGACTTTCTCAGGTAGCGCGGCGCTGTCGTCCACATGTGGCAAAGCCTCGTCAAGCTCTCGACAAAGAGCGCCACAGCAGCGAACAAGACCAGCCACCTTTGAGTAAGTATTCGTATTATCAACGATCACAGAAAATTTCGGGGTGTCGAACCTATCCACGATAACCAGCCTCTGCACATGCCACTAACCTTGATGTTTGTTCCTGGTCACGTAAAGAATTGATTGATTCATTGATTAATTAATTGATTGATTGATTGCGCAAGCCTCGTTCATATGAAAGAGCAGCAGTTCCTCAAGGTATTGACAACACAATACATGTGAATACACATCGATCTACACTGCATAAAAAATTATCAGTGATATAATTCGAAAGTCCGACTTAGGTGAGCATTTTTAATGTAGCAAAGATCGGCTTACAGGTGGCAGCACAGTCACCGTGTCGCTGTGAATAGGTGGTCGGTGGCGTGTATGCAAACGTGTTCATATAGCGGCGTTTCGTCGTGAGAGGTTTGAGGTAATTGTCGACGAATAGAACACGTTGATTGCAGCCAGCTGGTAATATGCATGTTCTGCATTCCCGGAATGTTGCGTGAAGCTCTCCGAACGTTATCATTACTTGGGAGAGAAGTGCAATATGCCAACAAACAGTATGCTCGCCATTGGCGACAGCCTCAGTTTTCGCGCTATATAGCGTTGTTGTTGTATTTGTATAGTGTACATTGGGTTCCACCTACTACCTATCGTTGCTACGCAACTGAATTAATGGAGCACATACCTATTTTTAGCTCATCTGACTACAAAATGCAATTTTTTTATGCTCCCTTCTTCATGACATGTAGGGTATACCTAAATAAAGTTCACACATCTCTACTAAGTGAACACTGTAAGGCGAAGTTTACCAAACAAAGGAGTAACGGAGACAATAGGCGCGCGTGATGAACGGATAGAACGTTGAGGAGTACCCACAGAGGGATGCGTACCACGTGCAAACCACTTAGTCTCCAAGGGGATGAAGCGCGCGAGAGATGCGGGCCGTGCGGAAACCGTTTTCAAGGGCACTAGCTATCCTCCTGACCTCCTCTCTCTTGGCTCAGTCTTTACTCTTATTTTGCTGGTGACGGTTCGCGTTGCGTCGCGCTCTGAGACCTCGACGATCTGGAATTTACGTCGCGATGCTATGTGTGTACGCTTGAATGAGCGTGCGCTGCTGCTTTTGCGTTTCGCTGCACCCATGGAGTCTGGAGCAGGTCTCGACACGTTGCCACGCCGCGCTGAATAACTCTGGCTTAGTCAAGATGGTCATGACCTACTCGTGACACCACCGGCTGGGAACGAAGGCCAACATGGTGGCCGAGAAGCAAGCAGGCCTGTCTGATACATTATTTCAGTCTCACTCAGGGAAGAAATCAGCGCTGGATTCTTCCACAAGTAGGTGATCATACTCTATTCTGCCGTACTTGTCGGGTGTGCGATACGGGCCGCGCTTGCCGGCAACGGCCTCGGTCGTGTTGTGTATCGCACGCACTAAATGCGCTGCGAAGGTCGGCTTGAGTGTCTGCAGTTCGCTTGTGCTTTGTGACCACCTTGAAATTGGCCGCCAGTGCCTTCGTCCGCCCGGACACTCGCTCACCGAGTGCTCGCCTGTGTTTGCCGCTGCGATGAACTCCGGGCTCACAATATTGGGCGGAGACCTCGTCACTGCTTTGCGAATCGTTCAAAACACGTTGCGGTTGCTCGTATTGAGCTTCGTTGTAGTATGTTGCGCACTGTAAGTGCACCGGCACGGGCTGGCGGGACTTTGGCTTACGTCGAACTCTGTGAAAATTGGTCGCCATTAGAGTTGGCTTCCCCGTCAATCAGTCCTAAGAAGCCCGACGCCGGGCGTTGTTAGTGGGAGTGGTGGTGTTAGTGGGAGAGGAGAAAGGCACCTAATTTCTGCAACCCGGTCGGGAGCACGGCGCTGGCGGCCGCGGTGGTGGACTCACGTTTATTCGCTGCATTCACACCCCCTCGAGTTTGCCGAAGAGGGCCGCATTACCGTCGGTTTCTTCAGCGGCTACTCCAAACCACGGAGCTCGGCGCTGCTCGTTGCGGCGGCCCAGCATATACGCTCACTCTCCTACTCGTGGTTCCCTGGCGGCCGAGTCAGGCGCTCCGCATGCAACGTCGTGTTTGGTGTCGCGTTCGTTTGCTGGAGCTGAACGACGTCGCTCGCTTAAAACTCGCTGACTTGTTGGTGGCATGGTGGTTCACGGTGCCTCCAATTTATGGCTGCGACCGCCGTACCTAAAGGAACACTTACATCAAATTTAAAGTTTGAGATGTGCCCTTACTGTGATTGCATGGTGTGTGTAGGTAGTCTTCGTGAAATTTGAATCGAATCCGTCGTGCGGAAGTTAATTTATTTACACGGCAAACAGCGTACCAGAGTATAATCAAAAGGGGATGCCCTGCGACATCGACACTAGTGCTACGTGTTCGGTGTGATACATTCCACACATACTAGTGGCAATGCGCTAGTTGCGATGATGTCTACGATACGAGTGTTCTTATCGTGGCGCCAGCTGGCGCCGAAGCTTAGATACGCACTCACTCGTCACGTCTTATCTTCCTCGCAACGCTTTGAATGACTTCGTGAAGTTACCAATAAGCAAACCACTTTCAAAAGAACGGCGAAAGAAAAAAAGAGCATGATTCAACGAGTGCTTGTCGGTCAGTATGTCGGGGAACCGTTGTGAGTTGTAGTCGTCTCGTTCAAGGTGCTGAAAAAGTGCAATGAGGACGTCTTTTCATGTCACGTGTATGTTACACGGCAACACGATCACAAGCTATTGAAGTGGAACAGCGTATAGACAGATACCATCGCTAGCAATTAACACGCAGGTATCGTTGAATTTTAGTTCGTATGTAGACTTCTTGCGTCCGCGTAATACCGGGTTACTGCTGCCGCGACCGCAAGAGGCTGGATAAGTGGGCCCAACTGGAGGCGCAAAGAAGAACCTGGAAAGCAGACAACATATTGTATTTCTCCACTGATGCTCATTCCCGATTGCCATATTACATTGACCTCTTTGAGTATACCTGAATGCCGTGCATGCCAAAACTTACCTATATTGCTAACTGAGACACGCGAGCGAACATGGCATCCTCGAGCACCTCCTGAGTGCTGCTCGGAACGCCGTCCATTTTGAAATCGCTGTTCTCTAAAGGGTCGATCGAAGCAAAAATAATTCGCGAAGTCGCGAATCGCGGTGATTCCGAGCTCCAGACTATCGTATTCAATTCGAATGGACACTTTGTACACCGACGACGGCAATGCAGGTGACAAGGCATGACTGAATGTTTCCCCCTAGCAGATGAAATGTTTGTGGAGCAGCTGAGCCTGACGTCACTCTTTTCTGTAGAGAAGGGGTCAGCTGTGGCGCGATCTGGAGCTGACCACGAGGTCACGCCACTGGTACTGCTCCCAGCGCTAAAAATGGCGGGATTGCCGGCTGTGTAGTATGGCAATAGGTACCAGTGATATAAAACAATAAAAGTGATAATTATTCATCCCTCAGTTTCGTTCTAGGTCACTAATCGCTGCTACTGGGTCTATAGCTACTCGTTCATGGAAAAATTTTGGAATGAGTAAGTTTGATGTAAGTGCTTCTTTAAGCTGTTGCGCTGTGGGGATCGAAGTGCGTCTTTGACGATGTGTCACATCATGGTGAAATCATTTGCATGTCATATTTTACACACATGTTTTTATTTCACCTTGCACGTATTTTCATATGCATGCCTACTCATCCTCTATCACGTGTGACTTACTATTTTTACTATCTCACTGTGCAGCTGTGAGCAAGCACCATGTAGAAGGCTATGGCTGTGTGCGCTGGCGTCTGCAATGCCTGTCATCTATTATATTCGTTGGAGCAGCTTCAGAAGCACTGTACGAGATGTGAAGGTAAATTTCTTCTCCTGTCATATTTTACACGTCTGTTTATAATAAACTTGCACGTACTTGTCCCATGCGTTCATCGTCATTTTTCGTCACGTGTGACTATTTTTACAATCCTATTGTACAGCCGTGGGTACACAACATGCAGAAGGCTGTGTGCGCTGGGGTCTGCAATGCCTGTCATCTATCGCTTCAGTCGGAGGAGCTTCACAAGGAATGTACAAGATATGACAACGAGGCTGGACTTGTATTGTGCATTTTACCATGAATTCACTTTAAGAATGGAGAAACTTCATGTTTATATAGAAAAATAAAAATTTCAATGGCTCACTTTCGTCTTTCGTTGTTGCAGTGACTGCAAAAGCAGTGATACTCAGATGGTTAAATAATTTTTTGCGTGTCCTTTTTCGCGCAATTTGTTGCTCACTGCGCAGCAAAACAGGCAAAAAAAACTATTAGGCGTCACGGAGAGTAAATAAAAAAACAATAATTGAACTGGGGATAAAAAGTTTATCCTAATAGAGTATTTGAGTGGACCAACCGTTCGTTCGGCAAGGTGCAGCTGTGAGGACTAACGGGTGCCCGGTAAGGTGTAAATGTGGGGAATAATGGTTACTTGATAGGGTGTAAATATGAGGACTAAATGTTAGTCCTTTGAGGTGATTTGTGGGAACTAACAATTACCCGCTAAGGTGTAAATGTGAAGACTAAATGTTAGTCCTTTGAGCCAGTCTGGGGAGACTAACTGTTACACCCAGTGCTGTTAGTCCTAAAAAGAAATAATGGTTGGGGCAGCCCATTAGTTCCCAAAAGGACGAACCACACACCCTTTTAACACCATTTTGCCTTAGAACGAAGACGAGTGAATAAAGCTAGATCTTAAGGCTCTTAACGTCTACGTTAAAGTCACCGACTAGTATAAAGGAAGGAGGGAGGGATCGACAGGAGCACTGTTGCACAGGCGGACAGACGGGGAGATAGGCAAATGGACGCACGGAGAGATGTATGGATGGGTGGACAGATGAGTGGACGGACGAACAGATGTATGGACGGAATATGGTGCATTTTTAAGCCATGTGCGCCCTATATGTGAGTTCTGTAGATGGTTTTGCACACAGTTTCGCACTGGCGCTCCGAATGAGCCCGCCGGGAAACAGATGCAAATTGTGCAATCTAAAGGTGTTTTTCCCTAAGATTTAGGCAGAAAGTCGATGTGGCTGACACCGCATTTGCACTCTCCAAATGCTGCGCACATACGTGTTTTTTTTTATTGCAGTAACAGTATAAGAAGGTCAAACTTCAGCCGACTTCCTCTAAGGCCGTGCAGAGGGTCCACACGCACACCACACTCGACAACTGCACTGATTCCATCTCCGTACGGGGCATATACAAATTCATGGGCAATATACGTAAAACAGTTAAGGCTATGATGGCACAACTGGACAAGCATCCATGGAGGACGTGCATGACGTACGCGCGCATGCAATCACGTCTTGGCTATAGCAGACGACGCAGGAAGGCGTGATTTAGCCAGTAGAAGCCAGGCGGTGACTCTGTTCAATCTCGCCACGAATATATGCCGGCTTCAGACAACGAAGATTATTTGTAACGTTTGTGCAAATGGACCTACTGATATCATTGAATTGATAGGGGTTGTTGCGAAAGATGCAGGTCGCTGGCTCTGCCTCTGTCACTCTAAAGCTTTTGTAAGCGGTATAGATAGAGGAGTGGATGTGTTTAAGAAATGTAAGCAAAGCTAATGAAGCAACGCTTATATGTGAACTATTCGCTTAACAAAATCAAAGCGGAGCACTTAGAAAAGCACAGAAAGAATCGGTCAAAGTTGCGTACTCATTTTTTTTGGTATTCACGTCCTTCGTTTTGTGCACTGTGATCTCTAGAAGGTTTTTTTGTTACTTTTGCTGTTTCACGTGACCCCGGGGGGCTCTTTAGCGTCTTCGTATATGATTGAAGGACTCAGCTGTCACCGAAGATGTCCAGTTCAGCCCGCGCAACGCACTCTATTGTAGTTCCTGTTTTAGTTGCTCATGTTTACTCGTTGAAAGACCCCGCCGCTAATGCACCGCTGCGTCCGCACGACGCGCGCTCCTGACAACGCAAATTTTTATGCGCTATTACGAAAGCCCATTTCCTTGCGCAACGCTCCAGACAGCTCTCCGCGTCCGCGATGAACCCATTTAGCCCAGGCCCGTTAATAACTTTTTCCTGCGGCTGATGGCAGCGTCTGTGAAGGACATTTATTGACGAGGGCAGGCAAAGAAGAGCACGCCGCAGCGTGGGTGCCCGTTATGGCACGGAAGGCGAGCTGCTTGGCGCCTTTGCCACGCTCACAGCGAGCCTCTGTTTGGGACACTTCGGAATGACGTGTACAGCACGGCGCCCAAACCTCCCACCGCGTTGTGTGCACGGGTCTTCTATTTGCATGCCTTGTACACTTCACGTATACGTCGGTGCCTAGAGAAGCTTTCCGTTTTACCGTTATACCGTGTCGCCACTATAGGGCTCATCAGTGCCACTTTCTTCGAGATGCCGGAAGAGTTAATTATATTATGATATGGTTATGTTTTACGTCTTAAAATCACGATATCATTACGAGAGAAGCTGCATTGTGGAGGACTCCGGAAATTCTGGTCACCTGGCGTTCTTCAACAAGCGCCTAAATCTAAGCACACGGTTTTCTAGCATTTTCCTTCCACTGAAGTGCGGCTTCCGCATCCAGAATTCGATTCTGCGACCTTCGGGTTAGCAGTGAAGCACCGTGACCACTAGGCCGCCACGGCTTGTGAGATACCGGAAGCAGGAACTTGCATACAGGGTGCTTCTAAAAAAAAAAAAACTCTCCGAAACTTCTCAAAAGCTGTTTCTATAGAGGCGAGAATGCTTGAGCCCATGCCCTTAGATTTAGGGGCACGTTAAAGAACATCAAGTGGTGAAAATTTCTGGAGCCCTCCACTGCGGCGTATCTGATAACTGTATGGTTGTTCGGGGACGTAAAACCCCGACAAAATACTATTTTCAAAACTGTAAAGTTATCTTTCCTGCTATGCAGTTTTACCAAATAATGGCGGCTATTCACTTACTGCAAGTAGCCCGTTCAAGCACTGTTTGCTTACGCAGTGACGAGGAATATCTTGAGTGGGATGTTTTGATACAAGCACTCATCACGAACAAGCCCCGGCACTTTCAACTGGGACCGCGTGACAGGTGTCGGCATTACTTGGACAAATATGCAGTGCAGACCAGCGGACTTGCGAATCATGCAAAGGGTTTATTACTCTACTATTAAGGTTCTGAAAAAACTAAGGGAACTGGGATATTTACTCACTGCCTTCGCAGTTATTTTTTCTATAGTAAGAGACAGCTTAAAATGACTAAGGATGATAATGCTCATATATTTCTTGAATACAAGTTATTATTTTCTTTTACTTTGACAAAACAGGAGCGAGGCCTAAGTGAGAGAGTTGAAGTAAATAATGCGATGGGCCCATTGCCGTTTTGGATTCCCAAAAAGCGACTTGTGATAATTTTCGCAGATGAATGAATATCGATTACTTTCAACAGTGGGAGCCAATGATTCGTAATATAGCAGACGAAGAGAATGAAATCACTATTTCTGACAGCAATTGTGGTAGTGTTAGCTGCTCTCTGTTCATTAACTTATACCTTTTGTTGATACAATAAATATCACTCATTCTGGACGTATTGACGAGTCCTGACACTTGCATGATCCCATTCTTTCATTGTGCCAGTAATCCAGGAGTTAGCACACACACACACAGCCATATATATATATACAAATTCATATGGCTCACGCTCCTCTTGCCATTGCTGCCATAGGCATCCTTATATACTCTGACGTCGTGCTTGCTTAATCGCGGGCTGTGCGCACATATGTGCAGTGAAGTTAAAAAGAGCAGCTCAACAAAAAAGCGATTTTCGGGACTAAAGAAAGAAGTAAGCGCGCAACCACGAAATTTCGAACAACTGACGTAATGTATAGCGGACTTCTTTTTCTGTGGTAGTTCCAGGAACGGCACGTTTACCAATTTCTTGCCCCTTTGGCTGATATCAATACCCTCAAATATCTTCCCACATCTATCACTATAGGAAGGTACCGCCAGACGAGCTGGACCCTCCAACTAGTCCACATTTCGCTTTTTCAGGTCTAGAATCACGACATTGTAGGGTGTGGAACGATCTGCCAACAATCAAACCATTTCGGGGTCATCGTCAGTTTTGTTGCTCCTTTTCCTCATTTTGCAGGACCTTCACTCGTGACCCTACTGCGTAATGCATATAAGACTTTCGCATGGAGTTCTCTCAAGGATTCTTCACCAACGTAGCCCGTCCGTGCTGTGAGTTAAGTGGTTACAAGCTTCCATGCCCTTCCGCAGCCTCCTTCGAGTGATGGTGGAAATCAGTGGCTTCGGAAGGGTCAACGGAGTAAAAGTCAGCTGCGTTCCTCCGAAGTAGCTCAAATAGGCCGCTGCAGAGGCTGCCATTCAACGGCCCGCGGGTGACCAAAAAGTTAAGCAAGCAGGAACATGCGCCCATCCTTCGCGCATCTATCTCTCTCTCCAGGCCACCCCGGTGAACTCTCTGGCTGAGGCATGTTAATCACCTCATTTGCCTGATGCGTTGGCAATCCCGGCGCCCTGCCGCCTGGACGATGGCCGTCCCTGTTTTAATACTCTGACGAGGACGGCGTGGAAGCAAAAGAAGATCCTCCTTTACTGCTGGCCTGATGCGGGCTGCTCGTGGCATGCAGGCATGCACGCATACACGCACGCACACACGCACAAGCGCATAACCACGCCTGGTTCACGGAACGGGCTTGCCGTAGGAAAGTCGTGGCGGCCTACAGTAGCACTTCCGCAAAATATGCGGAAGCGCCGACCGCGATTGTGCGTGCCTTCTCTGTTTTACGCCGTTTTCGCTTCCTGCCTCCCGCCTTTACAAGAGTCTCGTCTTTCAGCGCTCGCAACCATCTTTTTTTTTTCATGCTATGCCTACTTGCAAGAACGCGTGTTCTCCAATCTCGCAGCTGCTTACAGACGCACCCGGGCTCCTGATTTGCCCAGGCTGCCGTTGCAGAAGCGGCCTCTTGTTGTTGTTGTTCTCACGGCGGGGTCATTGCGTGGTAGTCACGCGCGGTAACTGCGGGATGTTACAGTGATTTATGTCTGCTTACTGTGAGTTGATAGGTGTAAGACAAATACACCAGGTACATGTAAGAATGTCATAGATACTCTGACTCACTCGCTCACACACACACACACATACACACATACACACACACATACGCACGCACACACGCACGCACACACACACATCACACACACACACGCGCGCACACACACACACTCACACAAATGAAAATGGAGCAACAATTTTGGACGTTCAGTTCAGTCGATAGAGAGAATGACTTGCTATTAGTGCGGTGGCGACTAAGGGAAAGAACACGAACTGCCACTCCCGAGCTAATCTCATTGTCTACGAATAACAGTTCTCTTCCGATGCCTCTCAAATTAATAACGATACTCTTCAAGGTAACGCTACTACTCCCGCGTTACCAATTAAGGTTTTAACTGACGAACTTATCATTGACGCCTGTTTTCACTAAGGTTTCTCCATGATTTGGTACTGGGTCCCCTTTTACGCATACCTTACAATAGTAATCTCCCACTACTCCCCTCAATTAAAATATGCCTTTTGGCAGAATATTTCACTTTTTAGCATACCCTTAAATCTACAACCGATGATGATGTTTGCTGGATTATGGAAATGTTCAAATATATACATGACGCATGAATGACATTTTTTCTACGATCATGGCTATGCAATTTATTTGGTGCTACAACGCTTTCTTATTCGCCTGTGCATTTAATAATAAAAGTGGCATAAAGTGTTCCGAACAAAATATTGAGTTATAGTGCTGGCACGTGACTTGTCGAAGTCCAAACACGTTGATGTCACCTACACAAAGGTCCTGAGAACTCTACATGGCAGGCTGTATTTTGTTCCTCAGAAACCTACGCGTCAGTCGTGTGAAACAATCATTTTTACCATCGCCCGAAAAAAATTCAAGGACACGTTGTAAATGACAAAATGTGTGCAGCGAAAGCCTGTGGCCGTTCGACTGACTATGCCACGCCTTTTTTGTTTTTTTCATGTGTAGCGTTGCGTACAGCGTTTGGTACCAGGGGAATCCACACTCTTGGAACACTTCTACGAGCCGCTCGCTGTGAAATCACTAGCCGATGGGCTTGCCCTTCTCCTGTGAACGGCACTCGGGCTAGTTGGTGTCCCTTCAAACCACGAGCACTGTTTGTTGGCGAATATAAGTCCCACGCATAATATTAAATGAAGGTTCGTTACTTAAATTGTAATAATAATTTGTTTGACTGAGCAGTATTATTAGAACTCGCAAAGAAATTTACCAGGGTGTTCTAGTTTCAAAAATAAAACCAGGGACGCTATTTCGGGTCTGTATCATGACTAGGCACAAGACAGAGGGGTGGTAGGACGGGCTAAGAAGTAGACGTAACCTTGAAAAGATTAAGGCTTTCCAATTAGTATAGGTGTGTAGTGTGAAATCCATGCAATATTAAAACAAAATAAAAACTGTATTCGGCACAAAAAAGCATTGGGTTTTGCATAGTATGTGATACGGATGTCTCTTCCCGTAATTTTTTTACCTAGCTTGCTCTCACCACTCTAGCGATGCGTTGAAAAATAGACGTGACCTGCAAAGATTAAAGGCTTTCAAAATTATAGAGGAGCGTTGGGATTAATTCATCAAATATTAAAAAAATGGGAACAGGTACAAAAAAGCAATGTTTTTGTAAAGAATGTGACACAGATTTCTCTTCGCGTAATTTTCTTACCCAGCATGGACTCACCAACCACTCTACCAATGCCTCGCCATCTTGATTACAATGAAATTTTGTTTTATGTCAATCGGTTCTTCTAATCACCGTTTTCCAGACAACTGTCTGGCTTTCTCTAAAACCTTCATCAATGAGTTGGCATCAAACCCTAAATACATCAAACTTGTTTACCTACACTGACTGAATTAAACAGAGCTTGTTGGCGTGAACAACGTAATGCGTAATTCATTATCGCGAAATACCCATTCATTCAACTAAACTTGTCCCCCTCCCCCCTGTTGCTTTATTATAGTTTATATTTGGTAGTTCTCTTGTAGAAGCCTTGGTGAGGCTGATGTATGTATGTATGTATGTATGTATGTATGTATGTATGTATGTATGTATGTATGTATGTATGTATGTATGTATGTATGTATGTATGTATGTATGTATGTATGTATGTATGTATGTATGTATGTATGTATGCATGTATGTATGTATGTATGTATGCATGTATGTATGTATGTATGTATGAGTAAATTAATAAATGTTCTCGTAGTTGAAGCGTTAAACAAAAAAGGCGTATATAAAGAAAGAAATTTAAAGATGAAATTCCTGTCATACGCAGAGCATGCTCTATCCGCATTAATTCGGTGTCTTTAAACTGATTTGCGCACTTAAGTTATTAACGTACAGCCACACAAACATTAGACACTAAATGGGTCATTAATGTAAGAACTTTCCTTCGATATACATATACGTAACCCTCGTCATACCGCGAAATACAGAAACGTATCGTCAGGGAGCTCGTCCTCGTTTTTGCTGGTCATATACCAAAGAACTGAGTCATACCTAAAGCTGTACACGAAGAAATGTGTGAATTTTGAGTTGTGCAAAGTCCACGAATGAGGGAAAAGAGAGTTCCTCCTGTAATATTTTTTTTGTGTGTAAGATGTATATAAGGAATGGCATGGTGCAGCATTGCTTTCAAATAAATATCAGAGACCACCTTAACATTTGTGGCTGCGGCGGCTGCATTTCCGATGGAGGCGGAAATGTTGTAGGCCCGTGTGCTCAGATTTGGGTGAACGTTAAAGAACCCCAGGTGGTCGAAATTTCCGGAGCCCTCCACTACGGCGTCTCTCATAATCATATGGTGGTTTTGGGACGTTAAACCCCACAAATCAATCAATCAATCACCTTAACATTTGACTTTGGTGTCTTGTCGTGGCACTGTCACATTAGCTGTTATGTAGGGTCCCAGTAACCAGGTCGCGAAATTTCCATAAACGCCCCTCCTCAAGTAGTTGGAAGCTCGTGCCACCGCCACTATCTACCTAGACAAGTAACAGCGAGGAAAAAAAAAACCATATGACGTTACAACCAATAGCGACACCGTGTACAAGTGCTGCATGGTGAAATATTGCGATCTCCTTTTCAACGGCTTTAGTTTCCTTATTTTTCATGTCTACGTGATTATATTGCCTATTTACGTCTCTCCAGTGGAGTGTTCTAAGAAGAAATGACGAGCAGCTAGAATTATTATGGATGTAAGCTTACTTTATGAGCCGAATAGTGGGCTGTAAATGTACACTAGAATATTTTGATGCATTGGCTCACGAGCACAAAAGCATAAATTCGAAAACTCACGTTGCTCAAAAAAGGAACACCACCGGGACGAGACAGCAGCCCTAAAAGTATCGCTTTCGTAGACCTACGGCATAGGGTTTCTTCGTTAAGCGTGCCGTATTAAATATCGCAAATAGTGACGGCACACCGGCCATGCGCCAGCGAGAGCAGTCGGCAGTCACAGAAGTCCTAAAGCATCAAATTCTAGATGGCGGAAACACTCGGGACACTCGTGAAATACTCGGTCTTGATTTAGAAAAGGCCTTCGATACAATAACGCACTCGTCAATCTTGAAAGCGATCGCAGCTCTCGACCTGGGGCATCGATTTTACTTCTTTATCCGCTCCTTTCTCACTCGACGCAGAGCCGTCCTCCACGGGGGAGACCTGGTGTCGGAAGAAGTGGAGCTCGTACAGCGCGGCACTCCTTATGGATCCGTACTCTCGCTCACGCTCTTCAACCTTGTGATGATTGGGCTTTCCGAACAACTTTCGAAAATGGACTGGCTAAACCACACTATTTATGCGGACGATGTAACCATATGGTGCTCCACAGGGTCGGATGGCTTGATTGAGTTCGCCATGCAGGAGGCCATTGACACTACCGAGTCCTACCTCGACCCCGCTGGTCTCAGGTGCTCACCCGCGAAATCGAAGCTGTTGATATATTTGCCCAAACGCTGGGGTGCCAAGCCAAAAGGGTGGAAACCTCCGGCGGAACAAAATATCACCCTCCACACCAGAGATGGTCGTACAGTTACCAGCGTTTCCATTCACAGAAGCGGCTATTTAATCATTCTATCAACTTGTTTAGCTTCTATCAAGTGTCACGCCAGTAAATACAGAAAGTAAATAACGCGTGCGACATATGCGCCAAACCACTGCACTAAAGTGAGCGATGCTTCGTTCACTCGACCATGCGCGAAACTAAACACAAGCCCACATTAGCAGATTACATGAATACGCCCCCGATTTCTGACACTCTACCAAAAAAAGATTGAGGGAATCCGATATTAGGCCTAGTGCCAGATTAACTGTACAGAAAATCGCTGATTTACTTTGGGATACCTAAAATAGGAATATTAAAGCTTTATTAAGTTTCTGTTTTCCTCATTTCCCGCTGCTTCACATAGTGGCGCTTCAAACGTAATGCGCGAGCTGATGTCTGCGGTAATATGTTTTCAACCACTTTTCGTTCCAAGCTTGAACGTGGAGCTCACTTAAAATCACTCATGTGGAGCTAAAAGAGAGATACCTATGAAATATTTTCTGCCTTTGGTACTCCATCGTACTCAGATTCAGCAAAAAAATTTTCAGCCGGACTCACTCGGGTTGAGCCTCACCTAAATATTGCTCCCTTGGACTCCATCCGACTCAGACTCACGGCTCTACTTCAGTCTGAGTGAATCTCAGTGAGCTGACTCATGAGTGCGTTATCAAACAATTGGCTTTTTTCGAACATGGTTTCAATTGTTTTCATTAATCACGTAATCCTCGCTCCACTTGGCTCCTTTTGAACTTGTACCTTCAAATGTGAGACATCTTTGTTGTGACCCAATAAGGACATTTTTATTGAAATAGAAGATGTGAAAGAGTTATCAGGGGGAAGGGGGGGCACTCTCCTACTCCGTAACTCACGCGTTTGGTCAATATTGAGCTCGCATATGGGCACTGGTGCTTCCAAGTATGTGTAAATCGGCGAGAATATAAACCTGAGCCGGCACAAGGCTGATATTAAAGCTGAAGGTGAGTAAATCGAACGAGAGATTGGCATTAAAGTGTAGAGCTCACTCAGACTCACCCAAAAAAATATATTTTGCACTTTCGACTCACTCGAGCTCAGACTCAACAAAGTGTTCCGCAACCGAACTTACTTGGACTTAGACTCACTCAAATTTTTCTCAACTGGGCTCACCCGTACTCGAACTCACCAAAATATTACTTACTCGGTCTCACTAAGACTCAGACTCGCAGCTCAATATAGGTCATAGCCAGTCTGAATGAGTCGACTCATGAGGCCGACAAGTGCCAAGTGCCACCGACTTAGGTCGAGGAGGATTCGCTAACCCTACTGTAACGGATGCAGCTCGCAACCAGATCAAGAAAAACACCCTCCTCATTCCTCTTTCAATGACGTACACTGGAAGGTAGCTTCGTCACCCGGCAAGTAGTGTATGTTTGCATAGTGAAATATGGTAAATATTCAACATACGTGAGTCCAGCAAATAAACACCACTCCAGAACTCCAACCTGCATCCGAACTTCATCGACGTGAAGCTTCTTGTTTACTGACTTTGTTTGCGGCCACACGAAGGCACACAAAACATTTATTGGAGTGTCCAACAGTGGGGCATGAAGGGTTTGGCGCTCTGAGGACGTCATCTATCATTTGCTATGCCACTCACTTCGCTTTGCTTCTGAGAGAGCAACATTCGGAGGCAATCCTCTAGAAAGAACCTGATCGTCTTTCACCGTAGCGGCAATGAGGTCGATCGGTCTCATAATAAGCAAATATGTAGGGAGAAAACCCTATAGCGTGGCTACGTTAGATCTCATTTGCGGTATCTCTGTACAGTGTACACAATGGCAGTATCACCGCGTGGCTTCATCCTAGACGTGTGTCATTCGTTGGAACGCTATAGGAATCTGATATCCACTGATAGATGGTGGAATGTTTCTTGTCGGTTTTGGGGTGGCGAAAGGCTCTCAAGCCGATCAATGATTGTTATAGAGTTACGTGACAGAACGGTGGCAGGATACACTGAAGAGGTGCCTTCGAGACACGAAAAGTGAGCCATGACTATATAGATGTGTTCACTGAAATTTCGTGCAACGTGGAGGCTGCACTGCTCTTTGACAGAGTGTTGCTTATGGAATTTATTAATGACAGGTTGTGTACCAGCTAAGTTTTAAGGTGAAACGAAAATGTCTATCTGCGAAGGTATGGCCATGCACAAACGGTTTTCATGAAAGAATAAAAGCATGATTCACTTCACGGTGACGTGTGATATATGCGCTTTCGTTTTTACGATAGAAATATGGAGAATGGCTTGTAATGGTTGCGCGTTTCAAAATATGTAAAGGTGCCCTTTTTACAGGCGTGAAGTTAGACGGGAATGTTTCCCAGTTGACCTCGATAATCCTTCTGAGTTTCAAATGTCGTCTATCTGTAGGATGGTATAGGAGAGATGACGGGCTAGAAGTCAGACGCAATACTCTAGGGGGTGTTTTACGGAACATGTTTGAATGTAGTACATGGGGCTGGGTCAGTCATTCGCGGTGGATATTATTTCTGTCTTGCATTCACGCTTAGGGGCGACCTGGAAGTGCTTGTAGACCTTGCACATGCGCAGTCAAGAGGACACTTTTTTTTTCGGTGGGCGCATACATAGCCCAGGTATAGGAAACCCAAGAAAAGTCTGTCGACAAGCGATGCTCTCATAAATGCAGCCCATACACTTCTCCCATGAACTTCGTTGATCATGGCTACCTTAATATTTATAAGGGACACATGAAGACCCCGTGGAAAAAAATGAGCCATTTTTACTTAAAGAAGGAGAAAATTGTGCAAGAAAGCGGTCTCTGTAAAAAAAAAGAGTGGTTCATTTACATTATGATACTTTGATAGGCAAGTGATTTTCTCACAAACAGGGGCAGCTTGCTTCACAATGGCACACCTATTGAAAACTGTTCATAGCACGACGTACGAACTTCCACGATGCGCGGCAGTTCGTTCGTACTTCCATCACTTCCATCTCGAGAATTGCACGCGGTGACAGCTTGTTGCTCGCTTCGGAGCTGGCCAAATCAAAGAAGCGAATCGTGTACTCGCAGGCCAGTCCAGAGGTTCGCAGTGAGAAACTAATTTCGCGCGCTTTACCGTTGACAAAGATAGCGGCCACAGGCTCTTCGGCGCGCTCTGCTCTCCGCAGGCAGCCGCCGCTGAGCACGTCCGAGAGAGCGCAAAGCTTGTCAAATTCAATTAAGCGTCGGCGCCCTGCACCCGCTTTCGCAAACAACTGCAGCACTGGGAAAACGGCCGATGGGGTGGAAGGCGAGATGTGCGAAAGTGGTCGTCGCAAGGACGGCCAAGGGGAATGCTAACGAAAAACAAACACCGCTCGGCACACTCTTCGCCTGTCGTGCCGCTTCGTTTACTCGACACTGTATAGCGTTTTCCACTCAGTTTACCCCGTCCTGCTTTTTTTTTTCTTTCGCTGCCTTATTTCTAGAGTGCGGGCGCGCTTCAAGCACTCGACCGTATCCGTTGCGAGGTGTGTGTACACGCCTAAAAAAAACTGCGCATTGTTCCAGCATTCGCGTTTGCTGTGTCGTCTTTTTCGGTTAGGTGGTTTAATCTTGTCCCCCGACATCTGCATATTCAGTTGTCTTACTGCTCGCTCGCGTTCCGCGACGTCTGCTATCACTATTTTTTCCTTTCACTCTCGCGGTGTTCAAGTTTCACCGAGAGTCATTTGCATATAACTGCACGCTCGCGGGACCCTTTTAAGCACCGATCCAAACAGCTCGCCGCCGACGTCGTGATGGCCCCGAGTGAGGCACACAATAAGACTCTCTTGGGCTGCAGTTGAGTAATGATGCATGCTTTTAAAGGCATGGAAAGGTGGGGAGGTGGCGACATTCTCGCAAGGCGCAGTCATAATCGTACAAAACGCTCGTACGGCCTACCGCGCCTCGGAACTCTCTGAAAAATGACTCGTCCACGTACATAACTCGGATGCGTCACTAACATGCATGCAATTGAATTGAGCGCTGTGAAGTCTTCTTGTTCCGAGCTCGAAATTACTCGGCGAACACATACGTGTACGTACACGACGGTGAGAAACAATGCATCATGTTCAAAGAACACTCCGTTTTGCCGACTTGCATTCCCATTTCTATGGCTCCGTATTCACTATATCCTGTTTGTGATGTTAGTTACTTCTTTTACGTGCGGAGCACTTTAAAGGGCTGGGCCGTGGTATGCTGTTTAGTGTTGTCGTGCCCGCCTGGCGTAACACTCAATGTAGTATAGAAGTACTCTTTGCTGGGCTAGTCGATCCGTGTTCTTGTAGGAGCGACAAACAATACAGATGTTTTTGTGAGACGAGAAAATGAGGGATGGACACCACGGCTTAACAAATGTTAGAGGCATTCCACATAAAAGCTCGAGGTTCCTCTTGTATCAGTCATACGTTCCCAGGTTCTGATTAGGGTGGTTCGCAAACGATGTGTGTCTGGCTTGCTGCGCGTGTCTGCGCCTATGAATTTTGATGCAGGACATGATGAACAAAAAGACGAAAGCTTGCGTTCCCTTTGACCTTTCGCCTTACTTTTTCTTCATGCAAAAACAGCTATATCTTTGTGGCCTGTACTGGTGTAACCTTCCATGTGCATATTGACAGTACGCTCGCGCTCAGAAGTCTTCGTCCTCTTGTGCTTCGAATAAGTTAATGGTGATCCCTTACCATTATTAGCAAAAAAAAGCAGCCACTTGGCGTAAGGTAGACGAAACCACGTAAAAAATAGAAAAATTGAGTCTTCATTATTTTTAAGAAAAAATGAAGTTGGAGAAAAAGGTAGAAAAATGGAGAGGAGTTTACGATAACCGTCTCTCGTTGAGGAAACCTAAACCGGTACACTCGATGGGGATGGGGATAGAAGAGAGAGTGAGAGAATACGGTGTGATGGAAAAATAAAAAGAAGGAAAAAATGAAACAAGGAGGAAAATAAAAGTTGTAGTTAGCGGAGGGTCAGAGAATTGGTTAACCATTGCGAAAAGGAAGCATGCGTGAATTAGAATTTGAGAGTAAGCGGAAAATTCTGAAGAAATAAAGAAAGGCCAAAAAGGGAGAAAAGTGGACAAAAATAGGTAGAAAATCAATCGAAAGACGACAGAAAAATGAAGAATAGAAAGAAAAAGAAAGAGGTGAGGAAAGAAAAAATTTCGAATCGAAATAAACAAGCCTTTCTAGCTCCAGACCTTCTTCAGGCACCCCTAATGTGAAGATTCTTCGACTTTTTTGTTCTTTTTTTTCTTAAGAAGTGCTCCAAAATCATAAGTTTATAACTTTTTCTTTCGCCTACCTTTGAACCAAAACAAGCAAGAGCGGTGGGAGTAAACCACCTACTCTTGTTCATCGGTACTTCGTAACGTGTTTCGGCTGTTAATTCTTTTTTTTTTGTGTGTGTGTGAACTGTAGCAACGAACCAGTCTTTCGCCACTCACGCTATGCAATAAAAGTCGTCGTTGACACGGGGAGGTGCTGTGGGCTTGAAGCAGCAACAACCATAAAAGGACAATTAAAATAATTCTGGCAAACATTAAACCCAGAGCCCACTCGAATGCACAGCGAACGAGTGGACGGACTGTGGAGACAGACGGCTGTGACGGTCACTGTGAAGTGTTTCATCGGTCTACAGAACACATTCTCGCTCTAGCGATAAAACCGCAATTGCAGCAGTGACGCGCACAGAAGCGCCACACACCGAGCGCACCGCGCAGCAAAGAGACAATACATACATGTACGAGTGGAGCGCGTGGAAAGGGGGAAAGAGGGGAAAGCTGGTAGGGAAGAACGTACGTGCGAGCGCACTGGACTTCGGCGTTTAGCCGGTAATTCATCAGCCGGATGACTCCGCATTCCGTTGCCAGCCCTCTTCTCCTCTGGACTCGTTGGAACGCTTGTCTCTCTCTTCGACGTTGGCACCTCCTCCCCGCAAGTTCGCGGCGTGCGTTCGCTCCATTGGTTCGAGTTCCACCACTGACTTCTACTTTCTCTTCCGGTCAGAACCGAGCGTTTTCCTCTTTATTGTTCTATCCCCGCGTCCCCATTTTTTATTTACCCTTTTCGCACTTACTCTCTCCGCTACCCTCCGCAGCGCAACGAGCACACACATTTCATACACGGATACTGCAACCCTTTCTTCCTCCTCAACCCTTTCCGCGACTCTCGTGTTTCTCCGCCTTTCCTTTTCTATCCTCCCCAACGTCGCTGCCGTATCCCGATAGCTCATCCACCCTCCCACTTTGCGACCACCTCTCTCCACTCCCGCGAGTTTTCGTGACTCTGACGCGTCCCCGCTTCTTTTAGCAACTATCAATCCGTCTTGCTTGTCCCCTTTTTCTCGCCGCGCAATGGTCATGTATTTGTTGTAGCCGCCTCTATTTCCTATCCATATACGATGGCTTCCTTTCTATACTTTGGCGGCCTGCGTTTGTTCGCAACGTGCGTTCCTGTGGTGAGATTATCCATTTCGGCACAGCAATTATAACGCCGAATGATGGCCGCATGACTATTGAAGCTCTTGCTCAATGTACATTTTTTTTGCAGACCCGTTTCCAAATTACTCCGTTTCTGTTCGTTTGCAGTTCTGCTTTTCTTTGCAACACAGACAACTGAAACAAATATTTCGTCCGATTGCGAATGATATCTTAGGTCCACAGATTTTTCCGTTGTTCAGCACGAATGGCTATTGGTTTTGCAGATACCCATTTGTGTGTGTGTGTGTGT
This sequence comes from Rhipicephalus annulatus, assembly GCA_013436015.1. Taxonomy (NCBI): domain Eukaryota; kingdom Metazoa; phylum Arthropoda; class Arachnida; order Ixodida; family Ixodidae; genus Rhipicephalus; species Rhipicephalus annulatus. The sequence continues at coordinate 104,030 of WOVY01014351.1, forward strand.
GTGTGTGTGTGTATGTGTGTGTGTATGTGTATGTGTGTGGGGGGGGAGGTGCGTGCATGCTTGTGCACGCGCCTTTGTGTTCGTGTGATGCGCGTGAACAGAGAGGGAGTTTTCATTGAAACGCGTAATTAAATCTGTTCAATAATATAGTACCAATGCTCCGACATATAAATTAAGAAGTTGCACGCACGTTTTCGTTTTTGACATTCATTCGAACAAGAGTATTGCAGCGCTAGAACCGAATCTTGAGTACAGTTATGATATAGTTTCGGCATATTGTGCAGCAATTCTATCTTTCCCATTAGGAAAATTCACCCTCAGGTTTTGCGCAGCATTCGAAAATTTATTCTATTACAGTACATATTTCAAAGCATGATTTATCGAAAACACTGATCAAGCTTCAAAAACAAATGAGGGTTTCGTTCCTAAACTCGGGACTATGTTGGTGAATATACGGTCATGAATCGTAACGTTTATGAAGGCAGACGTGCTGGTGAATCGACCGCTGTGTCAAAACGTTCACAGTGAAATCAGAATAGCGAATTGCCTGTGATAACGCCAGATGAAACAAATAACATAACAGAGCAAATGGAAAATTTTCTCTGCAGTCCGAGTAACGCAGTTATTATGCCCGCTTTGTTACAGCTAAGCGCGTTAGGTTTAAATCGGTGAATAGATTGGCGTGGATGCTACTTTTGTAGAGACTACCAAAAACGTTTTTAATTGTATGATCACCATTTAGCAGCAATCAAAGCCCTGTGCCGACCAGTAGGTGAACCACACCTAGGATAACTCAATATAAATCTTCGCCCCATCGTTGCTTCAGTTGGGGCCCCCATACGCACCCATTACGCGGCCTTGATGGTGCAGTAACGTGTGTGCGTTTTGTAGTGGATGACTGGCTTTAAATTATGAAGTCGTGATAATCTCATGTTCTGACGCCCGATAGCGATGGACGCTTGTACCACACATTATTATGGCAATATTTTGTGTTGTATTGTGAAGCATGTATCAGTGCGCTTGTGTTTGTAAAGCATGAAAGTTACTTTACCTGCATTTTAAAGCAGAGGAAGCTATTTTCACTGCATTCACAAGCAGCGGCGTGGCTACAGTACTCCTACAGTTGTCAAAAGTATGTTGCATTGCTAAAGATAAATCTTTTGTAAAAGCTTTAGATCATGTCAACCATTCACTTTTTTTTCTCTTCTTGAAGGTGTAAATATTGGCTCGATAGTTCTTAAGGGTGTTAGGTTTTGCCATAATCAATCTTTGACTCGTTTATTGTAAATCGTCACCTCTCTAAACCTGTTTTTATTGGCTGTTCTGTAAAACAAGTATGCCCAATGCCCAATGTCACCACTTATGTTCGCCCTTTATCATAACCGCTGTGTTTGAGTATGATTCAATCGAATCATAATCGAGGATTCAATATACAAGACAATGAAGTTAAAGTATTGACTTAAGAAGATGGTGCAGCAATATATTGTACCAATAAACCAAGTGTTGAAAATGTGATAACTACAATTGGGAAAGTTGGTGTTGTTCAAAGAGCTCGTCTAAACTCCTAAAAAAGTTTAGAATTATGGTTTGGTTCAAGGGGCAGTACGTCGAATCAAATGGCAGGCATTAATTTAGCTAGCATTCCGCCAAGATAACTTGGTGTGCCACTGATGCGTATTGATTTATTGCACGCTATTGGAAGGAGCACGTCCCTACGCAAGAGCGGCAGACACTGGCATTTGTCCCATACCGACTTTCAAGCTTCGAAGGGTGTGGGTTGTTCTCTTCTCTGCAGTAGTAGTAGCAGAAGTAGCAGCATATATCCACATATTGTTTATAAATGGCTCAATAGGTGGTGTTGTGTATATATCTCCTTGGAAAAATTATCACTAATTGACGTTAGTGGTTTTCGTATCGTTGACGAATTCGTGTAGTTGACGAACATACGGACGAACGCATGGACGGTACAGACAAACAGATGAACGGATGGACGGACGAATGAACGCTTTGCCCACTCATCATCATTCACTTCGTAGACATGCTGTGAAATCATTTGGTCGAGCTAAAGTTTGTAATACATTTTTAGCAACAAAAGTTTACTGTGTATTACAGCTTATTTATTGTGCCAGAATCTATGTGAAACGCTTCCATCGTATTTTTCCCACTTTTGTATGGTCTTCGACGTTTGAGTCGACAACTTGACAACTTATTCTGGACAACTTATTATGGAGAATTGAGAACTTATTCTGGAGAGTTAATTATGGAGGGTTGGGTTTAAAACAACTTTATCTATGGCAAACAGTTTTGTGATTCTTCCTTTTCCTCGATAGTTCCCATTCAATAATCGGTTCGTGTTCCCAGGTTACACTTGTCAATTCATTACCTGGTATTGCTGTTTCTTCAAACTTCTCCGCACGCCCGTGTTTTTGGGAATTTATAGAGGAAGAGGAAGTGTATTCTTAACCTCCCTGTCTCTTCCTTTTATTTATTTCTCTCTCTATAGAGGAAGTGCATTCTGGAGTTTGGTTTCTTAAAAGCCGCTTTTCAATAGAGTGTTTGTATACAGTTTCACGCAAGACACTGTATAAATATTTACTATCAATGCTCTTCCCCTCTCCGCTGTACCGCTAAATATACTGAGATCTCCAAGGCGATCCTGGTGTATTGAAACTGGTGTGCAAAATGTATATATCTCGCAATTCAAGAAAATTATTTTATAAACTTCATTCTGATACACTACTCCTTAAATTTTAGTTACAAAGAAAATATTTTTTTTTTCTGGACTGTTAATTTCCGTCTCTGCGATGTACCTGAAACAAGAGAGCATTGCTTCGTGAGCTGCAAAGGTGCCATTCTATTCTGTGATGTCCTCAAACGAACTCTACAGAAAACGTTTCTAATTAATTCGTACATTGTTCGTTATCTTATGCCAACATCTCTTTATGAAGTGCTGTACGATATGTTTTTCCTAATCGATATACACAGCCTCTGTGAGACACGTATGCAGGACCGCAACGCTGAGCCGATGCCCTCTTCACGCACACATTTTCATACGAATGGCTAGTCACTTCAAAGATTTTTATGATGAACTTGACTTTCGACCGGACTGGTACCCTTCCTTGATTAGGTGCTTAGCTTCGGCACTTGTGCGGCGCGCATAGAACTCTTCCTAGACTGTCGGACTTTAGCCTTCGAGTTTCATTCTAAGCAGTGCTTGTACGCTTCTTGTCGTTATAGTATACTGCAACAGAGCAACTCTGTGCGATACTGTGTACTATTTCAATACTCATTCTAATAAATACCATGTCAAAAAATAGGCATGACTGTGTGGTAGAACACCCGCTTGCCACGAAAACGACTTGAGTTCGGTCCGCACTCAGACCCAGAATTTTTAATTATTTACTCTATTTGCGTCTTTCAATACTTTTCGCTGACACAAACATGATAATTTTCGCTCACAACCAATGACGCCAACGCCGGAATTTCTGCGTAACGAGTTTTTTAACGCTATCGCGTTAAGTGAAAATATTTGCATTTACAATACTAGTATCAGTCAAAAGCCCATAAAAGAGCTACAATTTTTGGCCTAAGTGAAGTGATGTAGGTTGGTGCATTTAGCGTCTAGGAGTAACCTCGTAGCTTTACGTTAGGTAAGTTGAAATGGAAGAAATTCAAATGGTAAAGCTGTATTCTGTGAATATAGGTTAAGCGTGGAATCTGTCTTAGTTTCGATACGTTTTTTTTGCATACATGAATAAGTCAAAATAATTTAAATCAGTTTTTTGTACCTGCGTATTCCAAAACATCTCTTGATCTACAACTTTCCAGCTGGTGTCGAGTAGTAGACACAATATTAAAAAGCTCAGGTGACCTGGGAAAACATCAGAATCAATTCAGCAACAAAAAAACTTATTTTAAATACTACTGAGTGACACCTTTCTTAGGTAGAAAATTGTTTGTCAGACCGCATTATTGGTAATCATGCGGCTAGACATAATATTGCCGAAGCCGGACGATCAATACGAAATGGTGAATATAACCGAAAAGGCGTTTACGAATAGCGCCCTAGATAGCTTTGACGACGCCTAGCAAACCGGCACTCGTTATAGAAAAAAGTTTTAGAGCTGATTTCAGAAAGAAAAGACTATAAGATAACCCCCAACACCCATTTAGGTATAATTGACTGAGTGTTTTCAAGACCAACGAGCATGTGGGTACAAGCATGTGGATGTTGCGCTTAGCATCCTGTAAATATATTTACATATGTAGCATGAATATTCGCGTCGTGTTTCCGGCCAGTTGCTATAACTACCACTGCAAGGTCATGGGTCCAATCCCGGTCAAAAGCCGAGACAGAAAGGAAGGACTGTTTTACCTATACATACATCTAGAACGCAAAGTGGTTAAAATTCTCCTTAAGTATTGCGACTATCTAAAATGTGTCTTTTTAAAATTAAGGACTCATTTTTTTGTTTGACACAATAATAATGAAAACTTACAGACGCGGAAGCCAAGGAACGTATAGTGGATGTTATAAGTACTGATTTCAATATATATGTAAAGAAAAAAAGCGGGAGATAAATTATCTCGGCACCGGCAGGATTCGAACTTGCGACCTTCCAATAACGCGTCCTATGCTCCACCACTGAGCTACAGCTATGGTAATCCCTTTTGTCCCCTTTATGGGGCACACATGTGCACCTTAACGTGGGTGTCATAGTCAGCACCGCCATTATAGCGAGTGTGGACCACTCTTATGTTGCATGTTGGCCTCGCGTAGCACGTGATAATAATATAGTTTTCTGAAATTTGAGAGATAGTACAAATGCTTAGTGCTTTTTGAGTGTGCGCGGGTAGGGGAGGCTTTGGGCAACTGTCGTCAAAACTCTGCAATTACCTGCTGCTAGTCACGGTTGTTTGGCGGCTGCTAAGGGTGGGCTAGTCAGTGTGATCTATTTAATATATCCAAAATTGCTGAAGTGAAACTTGCCTGTGAGCCATTAAGGTGTATGCTATATAACGCAGATGTCCGCCATGTGAGCTTAATAATACGTATTTAGGTATGGCCATTTTTCATTCACCCATTTTATAATGAGCTCTGATGGTTCCTTTTACAGCGAAAGCTGTTATGGGATCAGAACACGGGTCACGCAGGGCGCCGTAGTTGTCCGCCGCCACCACCGCTGCCGCAGCCTTAGTCCATAAGCAGTATCACAAAAAAAGAAAAAATCTCAGTTAGTAAAAGAAAACACCAATGACACAATGAGAAATAAACCCGGGTCCGCTGCGTGCCATCCCAGTACTGTACCACTGAGCCAAGCCAGTGCTTGGTAGTGGTTTCTAAACTAGCCTTACACAGGCATGATGTCGGGAAAGGAATCGCGTTAATATGAGTAGTAAAGTGTCTTAGAACTTCACAGGAACAACCAGGCATCCCACAGTGAATATTACGTAACAAGTTGGTCGTCCAATGCTCCAACCCATTAGACAACTTGCTCTTTATCACCTATTAAGTTTGGCGCACACCCACTTCTGGCATAATTCTTCGTCGTCGTCAGCCACTGCAAAAAACAATTGCACAAAAATTCCTAACAAGTGTGTAGCTGGCACCACACTTCTCCAAAGAATGAGGAAGGGAAGCACACTGATTACTGGCCTACTACACAAAAATAATGATTGATTGTTTATGATGTATTGGGTACCCAGCAGGTTTGTTTGTAGCAGTTACCCAAGGAGTGCAATCAAAAGGCTCTGAAAGGTCACTCTTGTAGCTTTCGCTGTGACTGTGCTGCATGTACCGCGCAGTCCTGGCGTTTTTTTTTTTCGCCCCTAATACAAAAAAGTGATTAGTCCCATGAAGCTTCCGGAGTAAGTCTCATACGGTCTCTTTATCAGAAACCGCCCAAAAGCGAGATAAAATACAAACAATACTATGCTGAGCAGTTGAACGCATTTGTGCATGTTGTCACATAGAACCATCAGCCTGAAATGCTTGGGTACTTGCTAGTCTGACCTGTCTTTTTATTTTTTAATGTGTCGTGTTGCCTGCTGCTCTTGATGACATTAACAATGCGACCCCGCCACGGTGGTCTAGTGGCTAAGGTACTCGGCTGCTGACCCGCACGCCGCGGGATCGAACAGCGGATGCGGCGGCTGCATTTTCGATAGAAGCGAAAATGCTCTAGGCCCGTGTGCTCAGATCTGGGTGCACGTTAAAGAACTCCAGCTCGTAAAAATTTCCGGAGCTCTCCCCTATGGCGTCTCTCATATTCATATGGTGGTTTCGGAACGCTAATCTCTACATATTAGGCCCGTATGCTCAGATTTCGTGCACGTTAAAGAACCGCGGGTGGTAGAAATTTCCGGAGCCTTCCACTACGGCGTCTCTCATGATCATAGGGTGATTTCGGGACGTTAAACCCCACATATCAAACTCCACATATCGTCAATAACACTGCAAGTTGTGGTCCTCGTCGTCACTGTGTACGTCGTTGTTAATCCCAATTCTAAGCTAAATATGATGTCTGTACTGAGAGGTACGCTGGCGTTTGTGAATTCGCACACGCACTGTTAAGTACTAATTCTGGCAAATCAGGTAAACAAATGGAAAGATCAAAACCAGTACGCTTACGACCAAACAAGCTTACTTTGGCAAGTTCCCCTTCTGTAGAAAAGTCTTGAAACGCTGAATCAAAAAGAAAATCTAAATGCGTGCGTCGACGTGTTTACAATATTCTCGCAAACTTGCGAACATACGAATTTGCTTTCTGTTCCGTAAAAGATCCAGAGCACAAGCTGAGTGCTGTGCGTGCGCCGGTGATCCGTTAATGAGAAGAACCAGGCTGCTTTATTATTTTTCATCTTTCCGCGTGGTCGGTGCGTGAAATGGGTGGCTGTGTGCTTCGAAGGTTTCAAAGCAATTACCAGCGCCTGAGATTGCTTAACTTTTCCACCATTTAAACTATAGTTCCCTTTTTTCTTGCTTAAAGTTTAAGCAAAAAAAATGTAGAAGCTGTTTTTGTTCTTTTAACAACAACAAAAAAGAAGATAAACGTCACTTTGGTTAGCGAGATACTCGAAACGATGCCTCCTGAAGTGAGGACGCTGGCAATACCGTAGCTGTAGAAACACAAGTAAGGGAGGTAAGACTATCATGTGACTCAATGGCGATAATCGAAATACAAAGCCACAGCTCCATTCGAGTGGAAAACACTGAGTGAGAAACTGTGAAAAAAAAAGAAAAAATTAAGGCACCATCGCCTTCATGGTACCAGGCCGCAGGAAGGTGCTGAGCTTGGCAGCCTTTTTTGATTCTTTCCGGTTTTCTCTTTTTTTTTCCTGCTATGTTTTTCTTTTGTATATTTCAGTTTTTTTGTGCTTTTGTTTTCTTCCTGAGGTGGAAATGCTGTAGGCCCATGTGCGCCAGATTTGGGTGCACGTTAAAGAACACCCAATGGTCGAAATTTCCGGAGCCCTCTATTACAGCGTCTTTCATAATTATAGGTTTTTGGGACGTTACACCCAACATATCAATAAATCAATCAATCAATCAATCGATCAATCAATCAATCAATCAATTTTTCTGCGTGTTTTATTTTTGTATGATTCCTACCAATTTTCTCTTTCCTTCTCTATCTTTCTATTTGTCGCTTGCTTCCTCGCTTTTGCAGCTTTTACACATGGTTTGGCCTGCTTTAGGCCGAGCGATGAGAGCATATGATAGCCCGGGTCACTACAGGGCTTCGAACCTAATGTCACCCTCAAAGCGCCCAAAGCACACCAGGAAGAAGACTTTTCTTTGGCGCGAGCACCCGCGCAATGCTTTAGCTGGTATTACGAGAGGCAACAACGACAACATACGACGTCCTGGCCCCCTAAAGTGCTCTGCAAAAAATTTCTGCAAGCTATCACTGTTTTTTAGGTTCATTTTTAAATGGCTGCTTAACGTTATTACACTTAAGATAAAATTACCTGAATGAATCTAGAACGCGTACTACACTGTGCAGCTATACAATTCGCTTTCATTATCATCATGAGCCTATCTCATGCCAACTACAGGAAGAAATCTTTTTGCATCGATCGTCAAACCATAATGCCGTGCGAGAGCGGACACCAAGTTGTTTTGGTAAATTTGCTAATTGCATCGCTGCAGAGGCCAGTACTCTCTTTCACGACCACGCTTCCCATCTCTTGGTATTCATTCCGACGGTCCAACTGACTATCGGTTAGTTGTCCACTACTCGCGTATCGGCTACTCCCGTTTTTTTTTCTCTGATCCACTCTCTTGTATTCACATCGCTTGGAGTTCTGACTGTCATTTTTCGTTCATCTTGATATGACTTTTACATATATGAAACGCTTAACTTCGTGACATTTTACAGTGAAACCTTTATATGGCTGGGCGAAATAAAATACGGCTGTCCTCTTCCTGTTTAAAACTTCTCCATTGGCGGCGCAGTCAGTGACGTCTTTCTCTACGTCGTACCCAAGCGCTTCCGCCATTGGCTGCGCTGTATGTAACGTCGCTTCTCCGTCGCCCCCGTGCATGCACGACATGGCGGGTGGAAGCTTTAAGGAGGCAACGAGGAAGCGGCAATGCAGGTAGATTAGTGTCAACGTGGTAGTGGCACTCGTGCTCTTGCCGGCATATAGCTTCCTAAAATTTGAACCCGTATCTGCCTGTTACACTGCAAATGTCGTCGAAAGACGATAGTCTTGATTCTGGAGAGAATGAACAAAATGTTTATTTAATGTTCTGCGCGAGAAAATTGGTGAATGGTATTCTGGAGGCACTGCGTTAGAGTGCCTCGAGCGTGGAGCGGAGGCAAACGAGCGCATCAAGTTACGTCACACGTGAGATATGGGCGCTATCCGGCAGTTTTCTTGAAAAACGAATCGCGCGCACCATGCGTGCCTGTCTCGGAGGTGATAAGGCATACGAGTGATAAGGAACGCGAGACGACGGGTAAGTGCCACCACCGTGTCGTCTTAGCAAAGCGTTGGAAACACTTGCCTTTTCGTGCAAGCGTTGCCTAGTCAGCGCAACGTGATAAACGCTAAGGTCTTTATAATTACTTATGCATGCTTTTTCTAGTAAGAATAACACATACAGAATATTGACATGTTGTTATAGTGCGTCACATATGCGCAATATTTGCTTTTTATATTACAATCACACAAGTATGAACGATGAATGTTGAGCAATATTGGTGGGCACTGTGGATGGGGTTGGCCGTTTTGAGTATAGTTTGGCCACTTTGGTGCCATTTAGGGCACCGGTAAAGAAGGATAAATAGACAAATGTGCAGACAGACGGACAAACCAAAATTTTTGCGTCGAAGGTCCCAAGAAAGACTATCGTCATTAATATACACTATAGATGGAACTCTGGCGCTAGTGCCTATGGGGGTGGCAACGCACGGCACTTCAGCGAGCGTGGCAATGATAGGTAGTACACGAATTTTTCCAATCTTCTTACTATCTTCTTACTTATGGTTCCGTGTGTGTTCGAGTTGCTTCGAGTTGTTTTGTCACGAAACAAAAATCAGCAAATGTTCAGCGGTGGCACTTCACCACGTTATTCCTTTAGGCTTACAATTTCATACTGGGTCATAAAGTACAAAAGGGTTTGTTGATTTTTTTTAAACAAACCGAAACATGGCAATAAACGAAGCCCCAAGTGTGATTCGCTCCGCCCACAAATATGAATACTAGGCAAGTCCGTGTACTACCCATCATTATCATGCCCACTGAACAATTGCAGCGCCAGAGTCCCCTCTAGTTAAGTTTCGGAAACTATATGCTCGCTGGTGGAAACGCCCGCTCTCGGCTGAAATTTCTCGAGTGGCAATGCCGCTGTGATGATCCCGTTTAGTAGGCGTCTGTCATGTACGCAGAAAGCCATACGTGGTGTTTGATGACGCAGCTATAAATTCACCTCACCTCGTCGACAGCACGCGTTCCCATCGCTTCCTGAGAAAGCCAGGTTCCCCTGCCACTACTCAGCGACGTGTTCAATACATCAAGAAATTGTCGTTTCCGTCGAGATTCGTACACCTCAGCCATTCGAAAAAAATCAGAATTCAAGACGCCAGACCGTACTCCAAGGCCACCAGTGAGGTACCGTCGAGGCGCCGAACCAGCTCCCATCTTGTACAACATGCCATCAACGTGATTCGGTTAAAATTCGTAGAAAAGACCGTCTCATTCGATACCAATAATGTTACAAGCACAATCATGCGTCAACAACTACAGAGAGCGGCGACTTCATGAGATATGCACCTGACCAATACAGGGTGTTCAGGCGTGGACTATCAAACACGGCTAATTTTTGGCAGGAAGGCAGAGAGGAGGTGTTCGCAATGACAAGGTAACTCGATAAACAAATGTCATTTCAGACTTTGTCTCCGAAGGCTTGATTGAGCTGCATGCATCAGGGTAGACGGCGACGACACGCAACGCTGGTCTGTGCAAAAGATGAGATGGCGTTCCTCGCACATGCATGCCCAACTGTGGAACAATGATGGTGCGGCGTGCGTGCGATGTACGTCATCAAGATCTTCAACATCATTCTGAAGATCCTCAAAAACTGGGGTATTTCGACATTGAAACCACATCAAAATAAATCTAGAAAAGATTCAATACACCAGCTGGATTGACCTGTAGGCTTACTAACACCGGGCCGCACATTTCAGCTTCTCTGGTTAAGCATCTATGCATACTGCCTGGGTGACAATTTTTTGTGTGCGTGCGTTTGTGCGTGTGTTTGTGTGGGGGGGGGGGTATTTGAAGGCTAATTTTTACTGGAAGGCTTCAGGCTTGTTTAGTTCCTACAGTGAAATTATTCAATATGATGACCAGTCTTGCGGAAATCTGCACGTAATAATAAACATCAGCCAATAACTTTTTATTATACAACTCACAATGTACAGCCTGAAAGGTATAAATTGCCTAAGTGCAATACTATATAAATTTGTGAGAAGGAAAGCCAAAAGTGTGCCACCTTCTGACAAAAGAGGTAATAACTTAGCCTTTTAGCTTTTTACTTGAGGGCATGCAGTTCATTGCATCAAGTGAGTAATAGAACAATAATAGTTAAAGTACAATTTGTATTGCGAATATGCCAAAACTGATGTGACAAGTCCGCCTACAAAGAAGGCTTAAAACTTGGTGGCTTTACAGTGTAATGCTTTTAGGGCAGTCTGATCGGGGCTTTTGTAAACTGCTAAGCGCAATGGTGAATCTGTATTGTAGCGTATGTTCAGAAGCAGCTACTTAGAAGTGAAATTTATGGCACGTTTTGGCCCCATAATTATATCTTCGCAGACACTTTCGAAAATGCACGTTGTAAATAATAATAACAATAAACATACAATTCACCGTACAAACTTTCTAAAGTACCACCATGGAGAGTTAAGGGTAGTATATTTTCTTTATACATGTTAGTGAAATGGGCTGTCAAGCGATGATATCGAGAATAAATGTTCATATGTGCTTAGCTTTAAATGAAAATTTTTTTGTGGCCCTGTAATCGGAAATGGTAATGGAAGGGTGAAAAATTAACGAAAACACATTTTAAGAGCAAAAGCTACACATGCAGGTAATCTAAAAAAATGACAGGAAACGAATTCTGTCAAAGAGGTGCTGTCTCTGCACAGGTCACCTGCTCGGAGATAGCACGCGATTTGACACGTGGTATAGTATATTGTAATGCATACGCAGAACCGAAATACGGGCGAGTTGGAACGATTATGCGTTAATTGTTATTGCTCGAAGAAACACCGAGACCAATTGTTTGCGTGGCTTCCTACTTTGCTCCCTTTTCACCTTGATGCAGTAACAGGTCTTGTGTATTTTTTCTACGTTATGTGATGGTGGTTATGAAGCAGTGCCCCTCCATGCCTAATGGTTACCAGCACTGCGTTCGATGTGCCTGGTACCTTCGAGGCGACGTTGAGCCTTAATTATTTGACAGCGCAATAGCAAGGTTCCTTTGGTATGGCAAACACGTAAATAAATAAAAATATTAACCAGCATAGCACATTCAACATGATATGGTTTCACTGATTAGCCTTGGTAGCTCAGTGGTTATGGCGTTATGGCACGGCGCGGCTAAGCACGAGGGTGAGAGTTCGTATCCCTGTTGCGACGGCCACACTAAGATAGGTGCAAAATGCAAAAAAAAGTCCACATACGCGAATGAAGGCTCACCTTAAAGAACATACACTAATAAAAATTGACCCCTGGCCAATTCCTCACTAAGGTGTGTCTCATGATAATAGCTTGAGTTTGGTGCATACACCTATAGCATTTCATTTCATTTCCATTCTTGTTGCTCATGCTCTGCTTTACTTTTATTTAGCCGAAATGTAATATTATACCCACTAAAATGTTCATACATTTATACATTTGGTTGAGCCAAAAATACATAATTAAGGCATACAACTAATGTTAATTTGAAATTAGTGTGATGTTGCGCTAACGAGTGTGCTTTATGCCATACACCATGCTGCCTAAAATTGACTTCAGTCGTAAAAAGTTGGCTTTCGGAGAGCTACAATTCGGTATATCCTTCCCATCAATTACTTAACGGGACGATTGTTTTTACTCATTCCTTAATTTATATACAATTCATTTTGGTATTATTTCGTAGCTAGCTTCTTTCACTTAACTAGCAAGCTAACGGCCACCTGTGTTTCACGCATGTAGTGTATTCCTTTTCTATTAATGTAATGAATTCGGTACCCGGTTTAACGAATGCGCCACTTTGTTAGATTGCAATGAATATGTGATTGCGTGTGAAGTCTCATATGCATGCACATAGCGCGTATTTTAATCGTTCTCGAAATGCGAGTGCTGAACACTTGTCCAACATTGAGCTTGTTGCATTATTCATCGTCCATATATCGAACTTGTTAGAGGCTCTTTATATTTCCCCCGTCATGGTCTTCATTTATTAGCACTTAGCGCCCGGACACTTAGCAACGAGAGCTTGGTTTGGACAAAATGGTTCATGACGAATATCGTAGGTAAAGAGCAACAGACGTCTCCTTTTCCCTCCTACATTTGTATCGCTGTACCTGCGATTTTCGCACTTAGTACTCGCACCTTGTGCTAAGAAGTGAGGACATTGAAAAAGAAATAAATTCCAGTCCACTTCGACACATTCTCAGGGGAATCGGACTCGAAGATTTTTCTCGGCCGAAACTTTTTACGCATGTTCAGTGAACACCGACATGCTCCCTGATCCTCTCAATTGTACTTCCTCTTCCTTCCTTTATTATTATTTTATGCCCTTCTCCCTGTGTCCATTTAAGGTAGCAAATAGGGGGCAACTTGGTTAAATTTCCTGCCTTTGCCTCGCCATCCTCTCTCTCTCTTACCACTATTTAAATTTAATCCATAATAGTTACAAATTAACTACGTTTCACACAGTTGCCACTGTTGCCAATTAATTTTTTTCTCGTGCTACGGAAGTTGTCCGAGGCCCTCTAACAATCCTAAATGCTGTTGTGTGCTCGAAAATGTACATATGAAAGGCATGCATTGTATATTCTTAAAGTCCGCAACAAATTTCAAGCTTCAAACAGCGGCTTTTGAAAGAGGCAATATCAGAAAGAATTATAACAGAGTTGCAGTTCTCCATGCGTCAAGGCAGATCAATCGAGCACCATTGCTAAATTCGGTTACCATACAACACAACACATTTTTATTTTTGCAGTATTTCTTCTTTTTTTGTAACCTCTACGTACATACGTGTGCAAGAACATAAGCATTGTGTTTCTTATACCCGAATGTGACGTAGTCAAGAAGGGCACGCATCCCATGCCGGCCGCCCACTCGCACCGCCGTATGTATACGTGTTTTCATTGTATGCATCGCGATACCTCTTAGAATGCAGAGCACGTTTTTTTTCTCGCGTAGTCGGCATGTATTCTCTCCGCGAAGAACAACAAGCCGCATCAGTTTGAGCTGCGCTTGAGTCCAGGCAGCAACCGCATACGTCCAGCGTACAACGCTTGTAATAAATCTCCATGTTTTATGCTACGCCTGCTAGCGTATCACCGTTTCCGTCTTTGGTTTGCAATTTTTGTAACGTACACTACAAAAAATGGAAAAGACAGCGTGGACTAATTCCATAGCTGAGGTGAAGTCCCTGAGATTTTCTCGCGCACGCGTTGGCTTATCATTCTCTTAATTTTTTATTAGCGTGTTTCAATTCTCATCAACAGTAAGCCGCGGGTGTTGAATTGATTAGGGGGCTCAGCTACTGGCCCGAAGGTGGCGGGTTCGATTCCGGCAGCAGCGGTCGCACTTTGACAAAGGCGAAATTATAGAGGCCCACGTGGATTTGTGATTTCAGTGCATGTTCAAAGAGGATCAGATAATAGGAATTTCCGGAGCCCTCCACAACCGCGTCTCTCATGATTAAATTGTGGTTTTTACCCCTAAAACCACCAATATTATTAGAAGTTCCCCAGAAAGACTCAACGGCTAGTGCTGTCCCACAAAAGCTGAAGCATATGCAACGTTATGTAACGCCTGCCTCATAGAAGGAAATGTTCATTGTGATGATCATGTTGGCAATGATGATGAACAAGGACAGGAATATGGTGATGCTGTATACTTGCATGGTTAATAGCCATTTCGCACTTTTATTAGCATGGGTCATCACGGACATATGTTTTCAGACTACCAACTTAATGCCTCAGAACGAGAAAATAATTTAGGGTTGTTTCTTTCTTTTGTTATAGGTTGAAAATGAAACTAGAAGGGAGTTTATAGATCATTTACAGAAAGGGAGCTCAACCGACATAGCAGATATTAGCATGACCACCGCGAAAGTTTGTATATGAATTATATTTTTAGGTGGTTGAGGGGTAAGTTGAGTGGTTGTCATTTTGTGCGATTGCTTTGCGCATTCTCTTGGAACGTTACATGAGTTTTATTCATGTGTTGGTATGTGCGTGCGTGTGTGTTTCTTTACTAACTTGCAAAAACACTTTGCTATCCCAACTACTTCAGTTGCAGCAAAGAAGAGCATTTAAACATAGCCATTTGCCCTTTGTATAAGGACTTTTGAAGTCATTTTTGAAGTTACCATCGTTGTGGCACTGCTGCAGGCCTTTGGGAAAATAATGATTAGTTTTATGGTACCAAAATGCTATCTGGACCACTTTTGCGCCCAACTGGGACTCCGAATACGTGAGGCTAGCCTGATTTATTGTCTATGGCTAGGAGTAGCCATTAGATATAGAGCACGGAGCAAGTGCTGCAGCGTTCGTGATTCCTTCACTCATGGTGCCCAGTGTTGCGCGACATGACTGCATTAGCTCAGCGAAAGTATGCGAAAACATGGCAAGTGAAGCAGCCGTACGGCGACTAAAGTCTTTTAGGCTGCAAAAAGCTGAGGCACTCTCGCAGAGCAAGTCTTCTCTGGGCTGTTAGAGCAATTCTTTTTCTTGAAGGAGTGCACAGAAGATTTCAGGATTTTCTTGACAAATATGCAGTGCATGGCTTACAATAACTTTGAATTGCTTTCGTTGTATGTGGTACAGCGAGTAATGAGGCTGCTTATACACATGCGCGGAACGCCTTAGAGCTTTGCCTCACAAATAAGGCTGATTGATCGATATATGAGGTTTAACGTCCCAAAACCACCTAATGAATATGAGAGACGCCGTAGTGGAGGGCTCCGGAAATTTCGACCACCTGGGGTTCTTTATTGTGCACCCAAATCTGAGCACACGGGCCTACAACATTTCCGCCTCCATCGGAAATGCAGCCGCCGCAGCCGGGATTCGATCCCGCGACCTGCGGGTCAGCAGCCGAGTACCTTAGCCACTAGACCACCGGGGGGGGGGGGGGTCCAGTGGTGGAAGTCAGCTGAATTCTTTATGGGTGCTACCTCAACAATTCTCTGTGCCTTAAAGACTAAGCAGGGCCAATGCTTACCGCTACATCTTATTCACACTGAGTCAGCACGAGCACCTTATTGACTGCACAAGGGCAGACTTGCTGACACTGTCACACTTGCTCAAGGCCAAACATGCTGGCTTGAAACAAAAAAAGGGATGAGCTGCCATCCCCGTAGAGTACCGCTGACAGCCCATTTATTCGTCCACCTAAGTGAATGAGAGGCTAGGGTGCTCAGCTGCTGACCCGAAGGTTGTGGGTTCGATACCGGCCGTGGTGGTCTCATTTCCATGGAGGCGATATGCTAAAGAACCATGTACTTTGCGATGTCTGTGCACGTTAAAGAACGCCAGATAGTTAACATTAGTGGAGCCCCTAACTAAGGAGTACCTCATAATCATATCATTGTTTTGGCACGTAAAACCACGCATATAAAGGTTAGCGCCGTTCTTCGCAGGCAGTACCACCAATCCTCATTAGGATAGCGGCAATACTCGTGTTCTACAGAGTTAAAGACAACGATTATCTGCGACTCGCACAAATACGGGTAATGTTGAACGGTAGTCCTTCAGCTGTATTGCACATGTTATAGATTCAAAATGCTTGTTGAAATGCTTGTTGAAAGTGTGATAAAGTAACACTAAAGATAAGTAGAATTTTTCTCGTATTACTAACTTACTCTTTCACGATACAAAAAAAAAATGCCGCACTTGCTGCGGGGTGCTCTTCCTGTTCTGAGTACCAAGTTTTTTTTCGCCAGTATTGCGTTACAAACTACACAAGAAGATCAATAATTTGAACTCGAAGGGGACCATACAATTTTTAGAATAAGCGGAGTGCTAATCATTGGGCGGGCGACAGAATGAATCAGCGTCGGCATTGAGCAACAATGTGCCGGCAGAACCTAAATAAACCACCGCCAGACTCATTATCACGAATTAGGTGATACTGCACCTTGTAGCAAGCGATTTTGTTCATTAATTTCACGCAGTTCTAACAGCAAATGGAAATATTTCATCAGTCAGTGATACGCCAGAAACAAGCACTGACATGGATTTGTGCGAGCTGTATACCTTAATGTTGAAGTCAGTGTTTTGCATTTGCTCCCATTTCTTCTGTCGTAGCTCGAGCCTCTAGCATCGTCGACGGGACCAGGAGCTCCAGCGTAGCATTCGAGATACGCCCGATATCGAGAGAACTGGTGGCGAACGCGATTGAAAGAGAGAAGAAACGAGCCGGCACTCTTCACAGCACGAAAGGTGCATGCGACGAGTGTCACCCGCGTGCGAGGGACAGTCGTTGATTGCTCCTAAAGCACACCGCAAACGATGCGTCAATGTTTCATTGGGTGAAGGAGCATAGAGGGGCGCTGGTGAAAAGGGGGGGGGGGGGCTACGTCTCTTAAACAGAAGCTACGAACTTTTATCATGAGGGCGCTGGTATGCGCGCGGTATCTCTATACGTATTATGTACCCTATTTCATGTGCGGCGCTCATACCACTTCGCATTGAGACGACGTACTGCACGAAAACCGCTTCTTTCCTTGCAGCCGCTGTGTTACGTTACACCAGCCTGACGATAGTTATAGCACGAGACCAAAACGACGACACAGAGACAAGAAGGACACAAAAGAAGGACACGGTTTTGGTCTCGCGCTATAACTATCGTCATGCCATATCAACTAGCCCAAGCTGCCACACTTCTAAGTTACACCAGCGCTTTGTAGAGCTACGCTAGATCGAATCCGAAATCGCTGCCAGCCTTACTTAGTGTAACATTACAATTTGCTGCTGTAGCTTTGATTGCTTTGCCATTGCAGCGAAACTGACTCTCGAAGAGCTTGCTGTTTACGCTCGGGGCTCGTCCTACGCCGTAGCCATTTCTTCAATGACGTGCATTCCAGAGCACACATTTTCTTTCCGCCATCACGGCACAGCACATGCAAGGCACCCGCTATACCTCATGACTATGGCTATGACGATGGCAGTAAAGCACCTGCCATGCCACTAAGCCATTCATCATTCTTCTGATAAGTGTAGTACCCGCGACACATCTGAACGATTTTTTCCAGTTATTTAAAGAGGCTACGGTAGATGTTTCTCCACCGTTTAGACGACGCTCGCTTGTACGCTACTCGTCAAAACACCCAGGAAGCCGAAGCAAGGGCTCGGAGGGCTCGGAATGCAGAAGCAGCGCGGGCTGGCTGCCACGACCCTGCGTTGAAAGCTCGCGAGACCGAGGAGACCCCTCATGTCGAGTTACGCTCTTCGGTGGATTTCATACAAACGTCCTACCAGCATCAGGGGCACTAGTATATACATCGTCTTCTCAAATTTTTACCACGTTCTATAATTCGAGATTCTCTGGATTCGCACAAACGCATTTGAAACACACTATGTTCAGTGCTCCCGGCCGAGGCTGAACAAACGTGTTTAAAGTGCGCAGTCTTCAGGCAGTAAGCGTCACCACAATCCCTCGAACATTATACAAATAACGACGCAATAATAATATTGAGCAATCATGACAAGCCACTGAAAAGTTCTCCAAACTGTTTATCTGAAGCGACCACTGCAATCCTGTTATAGAAAGCGTATTAGGTAGTCTCCTCTCGAGTGGACACAAAGTATATGAGACTTGCCTACTTAACCATAGTGCTGTATGGTATATCAATATGTTTAGCATATTCATACCTAATTATAGATTTGTACCTAACCAGACTTTAAAGGAAAAAATACATAGAAAAATAAAGCGCAAGAAATTATAGATGAAACGTGCTGGGTAGATTAACCGAGTGAAACAGATATGTCATATGCCTAAATGCATGAAACAGCTGGCGGAAGAAAGACAAATCCATTTTGCAATGAGAAAAATTGCATAAAGTCCCTTCCTCCTCTTTATCAAACTGCACTGCTGACTAGTGGACACTCCGATGGGGTCATGTAATGAGATAAAGGGTTGAAACGTATCATAGAATAGAGTAGATAGATAGTGGAACTATGAGCGACGCCAATATATTGAGTGAACATTTCAAGAAAAACTTTTGTGAGTAACTGATACCTAGGGCGGCAGCATCGCAAATGATAGACCCCGCTTTGGCGAGAGATTAGAAATGCGAGTGTACAGACATTCAGACTTCGAATGTACGGTGATAAAAAAAGCAGACCCCGAACAACGCGCGAACACGTTATTGCACCTCCGCGGTAGCTTTATTGCACTAGAACTAACATGAAACTAAATTATTATACTCGAGGTATTTGTTTCCTGTTTGCACAATGCACACATTAAATTGAGGTCACTGTAACGAACTGGCATTGAATCTGCGTTATTTTTTATTTTTTGCGCAGCAGAGTGGCACAAGTGTAGCGCCTAGGTTACTGCTGAACGCTCTAAATGCCATTTGACTTGCCTTTTGTGTGTTCTTTAGATGACATTATTTTAAAATAAATGTGAAATGCACCAGGTAGAGCTTTTTTTTGCTATTTCGGTTGTAACAAAAATTTTACTAATAGCCTACAGCAGATACCGCAAGCCAACTACTTCAGTATTGAGACAAATAGAGCCAAACATTTAGTTGTGAAGTTTTCTTAATTACCCACTTATGGTAGGGAGCGCACAGTGAATCTTCTGAAGCTTTTTTAAACTCATACAGGCCCCACATTTCGTCGTTGTGAAGAAAGAAATCAGTTGGTTGTTGTAGCTTTCTTTCTGAAACTTCGGCCCCAGTGATGGATTGTAGACTTGTTCGGCGTCTTACTATGTGCATGTATGTATGTTAGCCAATCACTCTTTTTTCTTCTTGTACTTACCTTCTTAGGATATTTTCCGCAAAAAAAAAAATCAGCTCGAAAGAGGTCACATGTGGCTGCAGATTCCGCAACATGCTCAGAAGTGGAGGATATCGAACTGGTGTGGCACTTAAATTTGACCATTCATCGCCAGTAAGCAATAAAGGCACCCTTCGCGCAGCGCCTTTACTTCACGTCTGACACCCCCCTCCCCCTACTTGCACTTTCGTCTCCCTGTAAGGGGTTCCTCATCACTTACACAAGTCCACGAGGCGTTCCCAAAAGATCCAAGGCTGATAACCATTGCTTTAGAGTTTGGCTGCGCACCTGCCGTGGCACCTGATATCCAATATGCGGTGCTGTTGAGCTTGAGAACGCAAGTGCGCCTCCGTATCGCGCGGGTCTCACTGAAATGGGTGCGAAATGCAAAAAAAAAGAAACCAAACATTCGTGCATGTAGGTGCTCGTTGAAAATCTCCAGCTGGTCAAACATAATCTTCAGTTTACACAGCATGGCGAGCATCATACTAATTTGTACTCTTGCTGATATTTTGTGATCTTCTGAACCCTTGTAAAACAAAGAAAAAGTTTTTAACTGGAACGCATCGAAACTAGGTGGGACGGGCCATTTTCATATCAACATCTATAGCGTCTATTTTCGCCCCTGTTAACGTAGTTTTAAAACTCAATGTGCCATGGGGATTGATGGCCTTTAGCTTGTGGACGGAAATATGTGCATTGGAGTAGTTAGCTTTAAAGTTGTTTTAGGATGTTCTGTTGATTATGCAATCGCACATCTTTGCTTTCACGCGTATGTAGCGTGCAACTGAGAAACACAAAGCATAGCAGAAAATATTGCACAGTTCTGTAGAACCCAGCAAGGTGTATGAAGTTTCATGAAACATATTTAACTGTCATCCACTCATTGCATATCACCCAACTGGAAGAAAATCCGCACGGCTTTCCAACCTTCCAACCACGGTACTTACGACACAACACTGTTGGTAAGGCAAATGCATTAGATAGTCTTAGATATCTCATCAAACACGAAATATGACTGTCGGCGTCCTGCATCGGTGGCGTAATAGACGAGCTGCACAAAATATACTCCTTTAGGTAGTGCACTCGCTTTCACTGTCTGATAAGCACTTCATCAAGTTGAAGCCCACCCGGTTTAATAAAATATCACAAAGTATGGCTGATGGCACAGGCCTGACAATCCCGACATGGGTGTGCTACACGTTAACCCAGAGTCAACCTTCGGGACCCAATGAAGTTTTTCTCACCATACAATTCTGCTTACACTGCCAGAGGCTGAATTGAAGTCATCTGCGGGGCACTAACAGCAATACTAGCAAGGGTAGCACGTCGTTTAATGTTCCTAACAGAACGCGTGTAAGTGCCGTGATACATTAGTTGACAGGTGTCTGACGAAGTTTTTCGTTCATTTTACGTTCATTTTGTCGCATTCAGTGCATTTTGCACTCAACGCGAAAGCGATATCCCCCCGCACGCACACACCCACACAGGCACATGTGCGCACACACGCAGGTACACATGCACTCACATACACGCACAAGGGCATGCAGACTATTGCTTTTCTAATTGCTAGCGTGTCTTTACCCTCGGGTTGACATCCTCATTGCAAGCACCTCAAATTTTTTTCCCGTAAAATGATATTTTTTTGTCCAAAAAACCAAAATGCTGAGACCAAAAATGCTGACGCCGACACCGCCGACGCCAACACCAGAATTTTAGCGAAAAGTTCTCTTGAGTGCTGTTGGGTCAAAATGCGACCGCTCTCCTAGGCAAACGCTCGCTACCCTTGGAGAATTTATATGACAAAAACACTGTTGGCAAATAAGCTGCATATAAAACTAGGAACTCAATTTCGTCAAAGCAGAGTCACAGTGCTATATTGATTTGTGGGGTTTAACGTCCCAAAACCACCATATGATTATGAGAGACGCCGTAGTTGAGTGCTCCAGAAATTTTGACCACCTGGGGTTCTTCAACGTTCTTTAACTACACGGGCCTACAACATTTCCACCTCCATCGGAAATGCAGCCGCTGCAGCCGGGATTTGATCCCGCAACCTGCGGGTCAGCAGCCGAGTACCTTAGCCACTAGACCACCGTGGCGGGGCAGTCACAGTGTTATAAGTTATTGACATATATATAGATGTGTGTGTATATCGGGCGTAATAAACAAGTGAGGCTCCGCAGCAATAACCTTCTACACGCGGATAGGAGTCACTCCCCAGTGAGCGCCATCTATCACATCAAGCGAAAACAGGCCAGGCGGCGAACACAATCTGGACACACCGGCGGGCGCAGTGTCATCACCTAACTTATTCTTGCACCGCAAGTCAGACATTCGCCTTCATCGACTTCTGCCATCACCTTGAGAGGCGCCCAGCCAGCGAATGATCGAAAGTGAGGAGAGAGCGGATGAGAGAGTGGGTTTCCAGCGTTCCCGTCTCGGCGTTGGCGTTTAACAGCAGCGTCTCGAGCACACATTTCCTGATGTTCTCGAGAGGCGCACAGCCAGCGGACGCTTGAGAGTGAGGTACGAGTGGACGGGAGAGTGGGCGGAAGGGAGGAGAGAGAGCGAAAAGCGAGAGAAGAAGCGGCGAAGAACTGCACCTACCCTCTCTCGCACCACATTTTGCAGTTACTAGGGGCGAGGATTAGCTCACGCGCCCGCAGCAGTTTGCTATGGGAGAGGGAGTGATAACACCTGCCGGCGCGCAGACAATGTTGGATGCCTGGCGTAGCCCGACTAAGAAATACATTCGCATAAAAAAAAAGAAAATGTTTCCAAGTACCATTAAATTAGACCATATCCTGTAAAGCGTGCACAACTGCTTTAGCTTCGAGCTTACGGAGAAGTCACTTTCAACTACGCGGCTCGAACAACGGAGTCACGTAGTCGATTTAGTTACTTGCAGCGCTTGTTTGGTTTTTGTTCTTTTCATTTCTTTTCTTTGTTTTTTCTTTCATTATTTGAGCTGAGTTTTAGTTTAAACAGTTTATTGAGTTACTAAAATGCTAGATAAATAGAAAACAAATATTTGCTATCAAAACACAGATATTGGATCGCAAAGGGGTGCCATTTTTTACTGCATGTGACTGAGCTTCATATCAGGCAGAGGTTTAAAATATGCTTCTTTGCAGGTATGATATTAAAGCAAATAGAGGCTGCTTTGTGGTCACCCTAACTTTTAAAAAAGTGTAAGCCATAACATGTGGCTATTTCGCAATAAGTGTCTGTCATTCGGCAGTAATTAAGCGCCACATGACTTTAATGCCCAAGTTAGCCTGCTCCTGAAGACACGTAAGCGAAGACAGTCAGAGACGGTTAAAAAATTGAAAAGTCTGAGCAAAACACGAAGCGCGATAGTGGCGTAAGATGAACGACCGGCCACCTCTGAGGTGGTCGTATACAGTTTAGGGCAAAGTCATGAGCGTTGTTTTTTTTTTTTGAGCAAAACAACTCTACTACCCACCCGGTGCCGATAGTGGGATGTGACTTGTGCTCATTTTTGGGCATCACTCTGTTGAGCTTGACGTAGCTTGAGTATACCTGCCGTTCAGCTGCACGCAACGCTTCTCGAGCAGTAGTCGCCATCATGTGAGGTGACTCAACATTGTAGAATCGCCCCACCGCGGTGGTCTAGGGCCTAAGGCACGCGGATGCTGACCCGCAGGTGACTGGATCGAATCCCGGCGGCGGCGGCTGCATTTTATATAGAGGCGAAAATGCTGTAGGCCCATGTTCTCAGATTTTAGTGCACGTTAAAGCACCCCAGGTGGTCGAAATTACTGGAGACCTCCACTGCGGCGTCTCTCCTAATCATATAGTGCTTTTGGGACGTTGGAACCCACATACAGACAACGTGAATCTAAGACTCGTGACTGTTTACGCAGGGCTGCGGACACTTTCACAGTGCGGGGTGTTACTCATCTCTGATCGCGTGACGTAACACGACTGAACTGCTACACTTACATCGTACCAAGAATGACAAAGCGCATACGCTAGAAGAGGCGTAATAGTGGCCGTTAGGGCAAATAATTGTAATAGGGCTAAAAATTGAAGGTTACCTTATGCATTTGCCTAAAACGGCGGGAAAGCTAAATCAATCTTCTGCTTTTACTACAGTCATTGTTTTGTCTTTTCCGCACCCCTTCCGAAAGTTACCAGCATCTAACGCAGTTTTGCACAGCCTTCAGAATCGAGGGTGTTGTAAGCTTTCTGCACCTAAACCGGAGATAGTACTGTCCTCTGTGATCCGCCAGCTTTTAACCACACAACGATGTCATAAACGTCTTCATCACGAGACGTCATGCGTAGTTGACATCATAATTACGGCAAGACGACATCATTAATTTTGACCATAAGGGATGTAATGATGACGTCATATCGCGGGGTCACTATGTGATTATGCTTTCTTTTCCGTCACTTGTGTAGATGACACCGGCAGTCTGTTTTTGACGTTGATGAGGCATTTAAGGTTTTGACATTAAAAAACATAAAAATGGCGTTACTCGCAGGCGACTGATTGATTTATATGATCATGAGAGAAGCCGTAGTGGAAGGCTCCGGAAATTTCGACCACCTGAAGTTCCTTAACGTGCACCCATATCTGAGCACACGGGCCTACAGCATTTTCGTTTCCATCGAAAATGCAGCCACCACAGCTGGGATTCAATACCGCAACCTGCGAGTCAGCAGTCGAGTACCTTAAACACTAGACCACTGTGGCAGGGCTCGCAGGCACTTGTGATATGAACGAGAGATCAGAGAAGCTTGTAAATGACTGGTAAATAAGGCATATATATGCTTCAACTCTAATAATATTGACTGATATCATATTCATAGCTACAACTAATTGTGATGTAAAAAGGTATTGCCGAAGCAGCCACAAGGCCAGTATATATTGCGATTCTGTCATACGACTTAATAACTTCTGAATCTGCAATTTTTAAATTGATCTTCTACATGATCTCACCTGAACCAATTTTCTATACACAGCGTATAACGTAAAACAAGTAATAAAGACTGCGTACTATCTACCCGGAGGGAACCCAGATGGGATGCCAAGCAGCAGTAGTGCGCAAGGCGTTGACCCGATTGAAACAGGCGTCGACGTGGGTGCTCGATGAACGGTTTGAAGCGAAATTCCATGTAGCGTTTACTCAAGCAAACTTTTGTTTGATAAGCAAGGACACGGGAGGTGGGACGTGATGAAGACGATTGCGCTCAGCTTCCTTGGCTCTCGTCTCGTCGGTGTTACCCGCACGCCGTTTGTATTCTCGAACGTGATTGGTGTTCTTGACTCGCACCTCGTTGGTGTCGCTGGTCTGCCACTGCCTGACGCTTGCATTCGGCTTTCCTGGCTCACGCCTCGTCCGTGTTGGTGTCGCCATTTGCGAACGTGATCGGCTTCGCTAACCCTCGTCATGGGGAAGGCAGCGGTGCACTGCTGACATTGTTGGCCCCGTAAGATTGTCGCTGCCGACAAGGTCGGCCCCAGGAGCCCGCGCACCAACCGGCTCGCTGCCAGATGGAGAGAGGTGGCATGGTTGAGATCATGTCCACGTGATGAGTGGGCTCGAGCGTTGCAAGCGGTGGAGAGGATGAAGACGGCTAAGAAGCTCTACGGGAGTCAATATTTCCTGCAGTTGCTTAAATATTATTACATGCGAGCTGACACGCGGCGAGCGCGTGACAGGTGATAGAGAGAGACAGCACCACGCACTGCTAGGAAGGCGTGAGCTACTTGGCGCCGCTCCAACACCTACGGCGAGGGGAGCAGTGCGGACGGAGGGACAGCGTTACAGAGGCTAGGGAAAAAGATGCTCCGCAACTAATATTATTGAACCAACCGCAGGAAAAGCGTAGAGCTTCTTAGCTCTACGTAGCTCCAGTGCAGCTTTCGAATAAGTTTTGTAGCTAGTTACATTTTTGCTTCGCTTCAGTTTCGTAATAACGTGCACTACTTTTGCTTTTTCGTTATTTTAAAACAACAATCTTGACTTGTGCAATATAAGATTTGTGGTTTCAGTAAAATCCACCCTCAGGAGCAAGAAAAGCGCATCGCATGCTACACTTTTCCACCAACCAAAAAAAAAACGTTTTTTTTGTGTGTGTTTCGTCTTCTCTTTACTATATCTTTTTTAGGAGGAGAGAGTGATGTTTCTGTGGAACGCTTGCAAAGCCGAACTCGCGAGCGTTTCGCAGCCATTATGTGCGTGAAGTGGGTTGCACACTCGTGAACACTGGCGTCCGTGAGAGCTACAGACACCGACGATGCCACCACCACCGCTGCTGAGACCCTGCAGCGTGTGCAGCGGGGGCCGTTTCCTACTCCGATGGAATCGCTCGAGCAGAGAAGCAGGCTTACCGTGAATCCGGCAGCGGGCCTCCTTTCGACATCGGAGCACGCGCGAGCTAGACTCGCGCAGCTTCGTCCTTTCTCCGGTGTCCCTCTCACTTTCTACGTGTCCTTCTCTCGCTCTCTTTCGGCGCGCCCTTCCTGCATACACGACTGACTTGTCTTTGCCGCCAGCCAGTCGTTTCTTCCGTCGCTTAACAATAAATAAAGCAAAGCATCAGGCCTAAGAACCATAGGCAGCAAAGTAAGTAGACAAAAGAAGTAAAAAGATTCTACGAGAAACAGTGCCATGAGCGGGGGTTGTCTTCCAAGAGTTGTAGCCATGCGTGTAGCAGGCTTACGGCATATGAAATTGTTTCTTCCTCTGCAGTCGTGAACCACACCTGCCTCCTCGTTTCCCTTCTTTGTTTTTATGGTTGTGGTTGTTGCTTTCTCTTGAGTGGTGCTGTGTCTGTGAGCTGTTTCGTTTCTTCTGATATTTCAATCGCTTATTTTTCATTCCCGTTTGCGCTACTCATTGTTGATGTCGGCGGCGGTAGATTTCGCCCATCCGGGTGAGACGTAGCAGCTTCAGCTGACACCTTCGGCATCACTCGTGTTTGAGAATTGAATAAAATGTGCAGTAAACGAGAAAAGAATAGACGAAATGAACGTGCATTCCTACAAACACGTGTCAATATGTATACGTAATGAGCACGAGTGCCGTGTAGAAGACGTTTGTGGAACAATTAGAAAATCTAGTGTTACGAGTGGGGCGCACCTAATACCATGACACAAGTGATGAGCATTCGAAAACAGCCAGATTCAGAAGCAGATGGGTTAACCGTAGTGAATCTTGATTCAATAACGAGCGAAGTTGTGAATAAACGTGTTCAATTGGTCTGTTTCCAAGACCACGACGGTACCCTTGCGCACCGCCGTAAGACAGGCAGATTGATTGTAAAGAGCCGCCGATGCACTGCTGAAACAGCCGGATATTTATGCCTAGTCATTGATGCACCCCGAAAGAAGCGTACTGACATCGCGTCTTTCCTAAAACACTTTCAGCAAGGAGCCTAGTGAACGAGCAGGCTCGAGATGACAGCAGCGGCTTGAAAGAGAGCAAGAAAATCACAGTATGGCGCTCTGTCTGTCCTCGCGAACAAAACAACGACGATGTGGAGGCGGCGGTCGGCAATATTCATAAGAGAGCGGCATGAACCGAGCGCGTTGAAGGGAGGACGAGAAAAGTCTGTACGCAGCGAAGCGCGATATGTAAGAAGGGAACGCTTATTCCTGTCACTGTCGCTTTATCGGAACGAAGACACGGCACGCCAAAGTAGCGTTTTCAAGAACGTGAGAGAGAGTCGGTATTTATTAGCTGCGCGTATACGGTTTTGAGCCATAACAACGACCCTGGCCTCAAAATGGTCTCAAAAGAAACCCCGGGGCAATAAACCGCATTTCCCCTTCCAGCCCGACCGCTTTTTCGTTTTTGTCCAACCAGCCGCATTGAGAGACAGCCTTGAGTTGAGCGAGAAAAAAGCATGACGAAGAGAATACGAGACATTGTGCCGGACATCGCTTATAGACTTTCCTTTTTATTTACGCGTCGCACTTGCCGATACTTTAGTTCCTTTCCCTGAAAGGGCAGCTGCAGCCTACTAAGTAATGTTTTTTTTTGCCAAGCGGTTAAATAAACAAGGAACTCTTGAGGGCCTGCGAGGTATTTATAAGCTGACATATCACGTGGTTACTGCTAGGGGATTCAGAGAAAGCATGGTCGACTCTCTTATACGATGCTCACAAAAAAAATATGATCTCTTATGAATCGTCCCATTCTTTGAGTTGGCGTAGCACGAAATTGTTTCGCTATGGATCAACCCGCCATCGCACGTGACAAGCTGTGATCTGATACTTTCTTTTGTTGCGTGCTTTTGGTTCGATGTTTTGTTTTTGTAGCACGCGTACGTGCTCAGTTCATGTTCAGATGAGGCCATATTACTGCATCAGTGTTTGCTAGTGCTCTCATAGACGAAGAAGGCACAAGTGTATCTTTCGTTGCTAGACCGAGTAACCGCAGACCACCACAGGTGACCACAGGCCTCGGGTGGGAGAGTAACACACTTGGAGGGCCCTTCATTGAGGTGTACATCATGCATTACCAAATGAGGGAAATATGATTAATGCCGCGGCTAGGAATTAGGTTAGTGGTGAGCGCCATGAATCAATGCGAACACAAACTGCGTACATCAATGAAGAATATAACATTTGTGACGATTATTCTAGCAATTGGTGACAAGTATCTGAAGTATCCTGGTCACGTCGTGTAACGACCACGCCACGAACAATCATATTCCCCATTTTCAGCAAACAGTGAAGATTCGACCACGTCCAGTAGCTTCGGCAATGGATTGTCAACGCCAATCTGGGCGTCGCGAACGATGTATACTTCAAGCTTACGTGTTCGAATGCCTGATTCTGAGCCATGGCGGAGTACTTTAAGACTTCGTCGCTGGAGTTTCCCGGTGGCTTGAAGACCATGTGGTATCCCGTCGTGCTCATCATACATCGTTTTTGCCGGTTTCTTGCACCATCTGCACAGCTCACTGCTGGGAATGTGCAGCGTAGCAATTGTGGATCTAGCCTGATCGTTGCTCTAAGGCGCCATCTTCTTGCGGTATTCGGCGTAGTCGTTAGTACGCGTTCATGGTATATATGTACCCAGGTAATGGCGGGTCGTA
The DNA here is from genome assembly GCA_013436015.1 of Rhipicephalus annulatus. Classification (NCBI taxonomy): domain Eukaryota; kingdom Metazoa; phylum Arthropoda; class Arachnida; order Ixodida; family Ixodidae; genus Rhipicephalus; species Rhipicephalus annulatus. The sequence continues at coordinate 132,850 of WOVY01014351.1, forward strand.
TTGTCGCTGCTGTTTGCCATACCAATCTTTTAATAGCTTGGGCTTGAAAGGCGACGAACTCGAGACCCTACCGCCAGGATCGGCTTGAGGAACACGTGGGGCACATTGTGGGGCCCCGCGTGCTGTTGCTTCTTGGGTGAATATTGGCGGGTTAGGGCACTGCGTGATGTATAGTACATGCGTTCCCGCTCTTGGTCTATATGGTAGGTACAAGCGCTTTGGCAAGCTGCGGCTCAGGCCGTAGAGAACCGGGGCCTTGTGTTCGCAGCACACAACGCACCCGTACTCTCCCTTGGCCGTAGGATTCCCCGCGGCGTACCCATCCAAGGCTCGGAGCGTCGGAGTGCCGTTAATAATGGCAAGCGACAGGTTTTTGGCCGCGCACTTAAAGGGCCCCTGAACCACCAACAGACTCTCGCGTGATGCTCTCCGTGCCTTTCGTTTATTGACAACAGCTGTCATGACATCACCTGTAAGATTAGGTGACGTCGCAAGCAACAGACGGGGTTAATGGGCGAATGAGAGCCTGTTTCCGGCTAGCAGATGCGCGGTTTTTGCGTCACCACCTCGGACGCAGAGGAAGGCCCCTCGGAGAGGTGGACAGGCGAGCGGACGAGTGAAGCCTAGCGAAGGAAAGAGTGAAACGAGCAAACGCGTGTGACCGCGCCAGCATTCCTCGTAGACTCGTGTAAAACTGGAACGCCACAACGTAATTTCGACCTCTGGGCGGTTTAGGAGCCCTTTAAAAACGTCAGGCCTGCGTGGAAGGCGCAGCACAGTCACAGCGAAAGCTAGACGAGCGGCCTTTCAGAGTCTTTTCTAAACTCTCATTGGGTAACTGCTGCAAGCACACTTGCTTTGTGCCCACTACGGCATTATTAACAAAAATTTTAAGGTAGTAGGCCGGCATTCGCTATGCTATTTTTGTCATTCTTTTTTAGAAGCGTGGTATCAGCTGAACTATTGCGAAGAATATTGTACCAGTGGCTGACGACAATTAGGAATTATGTCTGAAGTGGGTATGCTGCCACAGTTAATAGCTGAACAAAAATAAGCCTTTGTAATGGGTTGGAGGATTGGACGACCCACTTGTTACGCTGTTGGTATTGTGCGATGACTGATTGTTCTTTTGCTGTTTTAAAACGCTTTATAAGTCGAAATAACGCGATTGCTTTCCCGACATAAAATCTGTGTGATGATGCAAGTTTGTCAACAAGTCGCAAGTGCCGGCGTGGTTCAGGGATAAAATACTGCGCTGACGCCCAGCGGACCCGGGCTCGAGCCCCACTGTGTCATTGGTACTAAGACTTTTGCTAATTTCGTGTTATGTGTTTACGGACACCAGCGGTGGCGGCGGCAGACAACTACGGCGCTGCGCGAGACCTGGTTTGTGATCTCATAACAGCTTTCGCTGTAAAACTTCAAATGGGGTGAGTAGGGTCAAAGAAGGCTCTTTATTGGCTTGTGCGTAGCCAACTGCTATTTAGCAAGGGCCTTGTTTTTTGGGCTTGCGCGTGAAGTCCATGTTACTGACTAAAAAAGAACTCTGGGATGCTGAGAGACACTTGGGGGCATAGCCTGAACGAGTGCAATGCGAGAGTCCAGCCCTGCAGCCAATGCTGAAGTAGCGTCGTGCGGTGGTTTCTTAATCATGCAGACTGCTGATAGTAGTGGCTGCAGCTAAGCAAGGGTGTGTTAATGGTAATAGGAGGGGTGGGGGGCTCTATAGTAGGCACTTTAGGCAGCCTCCGAATACAACACCCCTAAAAGTAATCGTCCAGCAAACTTCGCAGCAAGGCAAGACATAAAAAAAAGAAACAAACGAACGTGGACTCACGAAAGATTCTTGAAAAATAAATCTTCTGTCTCGCTTTGTGTCCTGTCCTGTTTCGCCTTTTTCTAAAAGACACCAACTCGCCCAATTTTAATATCTTTACCCCTAGGAATTTTCCACATGCATACACAGTGCGGTGATAATTTCATTGAGATCCTGTGGAAAACAAGTCAGGAGAAGGTGAAATTTCCTTGTGGTGTGAGGCACGCGTTCCTGGGCGTGGCAGCCACGGCTATTCTTGACCGACTGCAGGCCGTGAAGGCGGAGATGCTGCAGACTTTCTCAAATTATGCGTTTTACGCTGTAGTATTTAGGCTCGGGTACATCGGCCACGGTTTTTGTCCCCAGGCTTGAGCCTCGTGCTATAGGACTGAAGTGATGCTTTACCGGTTGATGGCACATCCGATGGGTAGCGTGATATCACAAATACTTAGCCTTTTCATAACAACTGAGAAACAAAAAATGAGCAATATTATTACTGTAAAAAAATAGGACAGGCAAGTGTCTACAATCTTCTGTCAGCAAAAACCAAGCGTAAGTTCAAACCGGAATGAAACAGTCGGCGAAAGAGAAATTGTCCTATAGTATTCAAGTCAGTAAAAAACAAACTGACAGAGTTCCTGATGTTTATGCCTAACGCAACTTGACAGTATAAACCATGTTCTTCTAGTTAATTTGTTTCTGATTAGATTGTGCTCATATCGTGGCAGAGTCAGTATAGGACACTTATATTAAAGGAGTACGACATCGAATTATAATTCACTTAACAGGTGTGCCAAAAAGAATGAAAATAAATGAATGGTTTATTACTTAAAATCAATACGACATAGAGGATAATAAACTCCGGGATGTAGCATGTATACTAATAAAGTCACAGACGCACGTATATATATATGCTCACAGTTACGTTCTCTATTCTAGCAGCCATTGACCCAAAGTGAAAAAAGTAGAGTACCGAGGACAAGACGTACCCTGCTGTACCCCGAATGAAATATTAGTAGTATAGAGGAACTGGACGATTTATGGCACACAGACGGGGGGGGGGGGGTCAGAAATAAAGCATGCAGCCAATTCAGTGAGTCTAGATTTATTGAGAAACCAGCTGTGCTTTTATGTTGTTTTAGAGTAAACCCGCGCGTACAATCCTTTAGACACATCCGTCAAGATAGCATCAGCCTGTTATCGAAATTATCACAAAATACTCGGCCTTAGCTGTTGCGTTCATCGCCATAAGTGATCGATGCACTGTAGGGTCTTGCGTTGTTTATTGTATGAACTTTCATTTCTCTTTGTCAAAATGGTTAATTTTGTAGTTATTTGCGTCACCAACACGAAAAGATTGTCGTCAGCAGCATAAAAAGTCGGCTAAAGAATTTTTTTTGCCGTACATCAACTGATATTGAAGGTTCATGTCTCTTTTAATTCATGACAGATGTTAGCGAACTGTCACGCCCATGTATCCAAGTCGAGGAAGACCGATGCTGTGATATTACTACAAAATGCAAACGACGTCCACAGCGTAGATGCGGTTTGTTGAACCTCAAATATGCGGGGAACTGAAATTAGATTAGAATCAAAACCAGTTGGTTGAATATGATTCTTTTTTCGTTTCTGTGTACTGTAATAAACAATGACTGTTAAGGGGAAGCATGCATTGAGGGGCTCCAGCAACAGCCGTCCAGGTATATATCTACCTATTAAACTCCAAGAAACGTTTAGTGGGCTACACGGCAAAAGAGGTTTTCTGTTTGGTAAACTAAGTGAATAAAAAAAAACTGAAGTTTTGTGTTTGTTGCCAGCCTTGTTATGTAAGCTTGTCAACAAGCATTGTAATTGGAACGCCTCTCTTTAAAGCACAATTAAGATAGCGAAAATAGCACAAACGTAAGACGCATTGCAACCAGCTATAATCAAGGTACATTTACATTTGGTAACTTGCGCATGAGAAATTAATTTTGGCTTTGAAGATCAAATGAAGGGGACATATAATCAAGTCGCTGCATATCAATAAGGCGAGCTAGACACTTGACCCAACGTGAGTGTAATGGCATCTTTAAGCCGAATGATTGTGCAGGCTTTAGGGCTATGTCATATATTTAACGATCATTATATTATACGGTCATTTCAGCCTTCATTTCACTGCCATCAGCCGCTGCAAATTGATTGCCAGCAACGAATGTGGAACAGACATTTACAGTAAATGGCACGCAATCCTCGCAGAGCTATGAGCGTTACTAGCTCTCACTTAAATAAAAGGAAAAGCACAGTTAAACTGAGCGACAAAGAAGAAAAAAACTCAACTAAGGCTAGTTTCTCGCAGCCCGAAGCGAAAATGTCAAGCAGATGTTGGGAAATTAGATTTTGATTTAAATCTAATCAAGATGGCTTTGGTGGTTCCGATGGCATCAACTGAAAAACTCGGCGCAAGCGCACCACGCCATGACTCTGGAGGCAATTTCGATCAATGAGGAAGGGGGGGGGGGCAAAATTGTTCTCTCATTGATTTTTAGTTGTACCGAATGATTGGAGCGATTCACGTGTGGAGTGAAAAGGGCCACTGCCATGTTAATGAACTGTAGGTCTATGCACGCTTGCTTGAAGTACTGCCAGATCAGAGAGCTTTTATTTATTCTGTAAGGTGAAAAATCCGGCGTGATCGTGAAACATTACGAAGAGTAGAATTTTAGAATAGGGGACGCAACACAGTGAGTCTCCAAGCTGTGTTCCGTAGGCTGCTCTTGAATCGGAGCAGCAGCAGAGTTTAAAGGAGACTCTAAAAAGCAAAACGATTTTTCATGTTTAGTTAAGTACAAAATCTCGAAAACATTATTGTTACTGCCACACGGCACTCTGTAGGTAGAAAACGCGTGAAAAGAAAATGTGGGTGGTGATGCTATCTTGAGGTTCCCGCCACAAACTCTGTGACGCAAGATATTTTGAAGGCGTCTGCTGAATCTTACGTAGCCTCCAGTCGATGAAAACGATGTACATCGGTCTCTGTGGATATGCTAGATTTTGCGTACGAAGTTTCAGAAAATTCCATTGAGCCACTGCCATGAAAATACCAAGAATACATTTAGAAACTTCTGACGTCACGAACGGGGACTTTGGTGCGAAGGTTCAAATGAAATTTCAACCTCAGTTCTCTCCGCTGGTAATGAAGTTATGATAATTAAACATATAGCATTAGAGCTCTCAGTGTGTATTTTGTCAGTCTAAACCAAGTTAATTTTTCTTTTTAGTGTCCCTTTTAGAAATGGGTCTAACGCGGGCGGCATTGGGCCAAACGCACGGGACTCCATACGCGAGGAATCAAGACTATGCGTCCGACAGGCCGCTAACTGTGTGTCGCCTGCCTGGAGACGGAAGAAGCCTGGGAGATCCATGCCATAGTTCTTGATTTTGGGGTCTGGGGTCGACACAAACGTAAGAGCCCAAGCCACACTTGAGTACTGCTCATGCTCACAAGTGGCTCGTAAATTTTTAGGCCTCAAGCCTTTTTGGTACCCTATATGAAAATTCTCTAACAGGAAAAACCAATATATTGCGTGTTTCGAAGCATGTGGGTGTCGCTGGCAAAAAAAAACATCTTCAAAAGTTAATGTACGCTTTCGACTTACATTCGTCTCCAGTGCAGCGGAGACTTGTGGAATTTTTATAAATGTGCATAGGTGACAGACAACTTCGCCTTGAATTTCACTGATTCAGTGGTGTAATGTACTTTGTAGTAATATTGACCTAAGTACATAATAATGGATATGTGTAATGTGTTTTATTTATTCAATAATATTTTATACCGGGATATTGTATACAATTTTCACCAGTTAAAAAAGAATTGTAAATGGCACAAGCGACTTCGATTAGTTATAGCAGGTGAACCCCTTTGGGATTTGAGGTGAGTGATGGAAGTACGGTCATACTACAGTGTACTAGATGAATCTAACAGTGATACTATATTCTCTATAATAAATGAGTATGGAGTGACAAAAAAAGAAAGACAAACGCCAGGCCTGCGTGGAACACGGAGCACCATCACAGCGAAAGCTTGAAGAGTTGCATTTCTGGAACCCGTTAAAAACTACCTTGGGGCTACTCATACAAGTATACCTGTGAGGTATACGCTTTACCATAAACTTCCGTAAGTTTTATGAAAAAGGGAAGCACCCACTACATTGGTATTAGTCATACTGCGGTGAAGCGAGATACCCGCAACAAATGTACAATATTAAGTGAATTTTGAAGATACGGTGGCGGATGAAGAATTACGGCTGAGCCCTTTGTAATGTGTTGGAAGGTTTGAACGAGTCACTAGTTATCTAAAGCTATTAACGTAAGAGGGAGAGAGAGAGACTTTATGGAGATGTTAGGGGACCTATGGACTTCCTTGGCAACTAATACATCTACACAAATGAGATACCTATAGGAGTTTATAAATCATCATATTTTTGTGAAGTAGGCAACCATTCAATATGCCATTATTCTTAATTCTGCAGACGCACCTGTAAATCATTATGTGCACTTCGTTGATGCTTCGGCTTATTACGATGAGTAATTATGGCCTATCCTCCTGTATTTGGTTGGAAGTATTCAAAGACCCGCTCGTTGCGCAGTTAGACTTGTGTGACGCCTAGTTGCACAATTCTAATTGTTTGACTTTTGACTGTTCTTTTGCTCTTCTGTCAATCTATATTATATAAAATAACGGCGTTTTTTTTGACATAAAGCCCCTATAGAGTTTTTATGCAAAGAAGGTCCATGAACCGGCATGTCTTTGTGGTAGAATATCGAACAGGCCATGGGTTGGGCATATAGAGGTTCGAATGCCCGTTCCATCCTGGATAGTGTGATTTTTATTGTGATGCCATAAAAGCTTTCACAGTGAGCTCAATTTCGGTATTCATTGCATTAAACTGACCCTACTTTGAAAGGGAGAGGCGGGAAAGTCGAGTACAAGTTTGCAGGACTTTGCATTGTACACCTCGTGCCCCGAAAGGACATCGATGTGAGGTATTTTATGGCGCAAGGGCCAATTGATGGCCAAAGAGCGCCAGAAAAGACATTGAGAGACGGGGAGAGAGTGTACTGCCCGACTGGTATCATTTGGCTTCCCTGTAAGAACATAACTTATAGGTGACTTGACCTATTGCGCTTTATATACTGGTGGCGTCACGGAGAGTGAACAATACTTAACTGCAACAATGACTAGGAAGGTATTAGACTTCAATTAAAGTAGATTGGGAGGTGCGTGTACAAAGATAGAGAATGTTGCACTACCAACGTGTACGACGTAAGTGTGAGTGCTAAGCTTAAAAAAAAAAAGGTTTGCTTCGTTACTGTTTTTTTTCAGTTTGGCATTTATAACGTTAAGGCATTCAACTGCAGAGATGGCCAGTGGTATAGTAGCACACAGTGAACGATGCAACATTATTTAGTAACGTTCAGTTACCCTGTATCAGAAATATGGAAAGCCATTTATTGACAGAGCAACCAAGTACGTGGACAATGACGACGACGAGGATGCTCAAGTGGTTAATTAATGTGAAAACTGCTTCAATTTACGGCGGGCACATGTACACAAACGTTGATTTGTCATGCGCAGCTCGTTACACTGAACCTTTGCAAACCTCTGCGCTTCATCGAGCGTTCTGTTTTCCAATCATCGAGCCCAACTGACTGGAATCATGTATACATTGCGTCAGTCGCAGCCAAGAGAACTTAAAAAAAAAGCGTTCAACGATTCAGCATCGAAAAGCCAATTATCGCTTTTACTGGGGTGAAGTTATATGCGGCACTTGACGCTGCACCCAGAGTGGAAGCTGTGCGCAGACAGCTTCCTCCCTTCACCGTTGCTTTAGGCTGCCGGGAGGAAGCAAATATAAAAAAGTTAACAGATGCAAAAGTGGAGTCAGGCTCGCTACGAGGACGACGTGCAGGACGTAATGCGGACTCGTAACGAGCCTGGTGGCGAATTAGGGTTTCTCGGGAAGCGTGTTCAGCCCCCGCAGGCCATGGTTTTGCGCCGCCCTGGGGGAACGGGACGAGCAAGCTCTCCGATCGCGATCAACCGTGCGGCTCCCCGCAGTCGACCAAGCCTCGCTGGTCGCGGTGGTCTCCTCCTGTAGATGTCCCCGCGGTCCCTTCGGGCCAGAAAGGGGCCTCCCGCAGAAGTAAAAGTGAGGCGACGTCGAAGGGGAAAAAGGAAGCAGTCGCGGGGGCTTGAAGGCGAGTGAAATCAATTTCTGTCCGCACAATGAATGGAGCGCCCAATATAGGCCGATTGGCTCTTTTCCTCGACGTTCTCGTGGCTGCTCGCTTCGTGGCCTTATCCCCCTTTCAGATCCTCCTCCTCCACCACGCACCGGCCGCGCAGCGTTCCTGAAGTCCGGACTCCCTCGGCCGGAGAACATGTCGTCTATGGTTCTTCGCGTGAGCGCATTTCCCTGAAGTTATGACCCGTTATTGGGCGCCACCGATGCGCGCGTCGCATGCCAACGATAGGGCCGCCGCTTGTCCTCTCTCCTCTCCATCTTCCCTCCCTCGCTCTCTTGTCTTCTTCGAGACGCGGCACGAACCGAAGCGCACGTATCTGAGTGAAAAGAAGGCGCATCTCGGCGAGCGGACGATCTACGTGTCCCGCCCCCAGTATTCCCGAGCTCGGGAAATTCCGTGTCGCAACTGAGCGGCATCGCTGAAGGATTTTCCCTGCATCATCCCTGTCTCACACGCGCGCACAAATTACGAGATTCAAGTTTCACGTGCTCAGTATGCTCGATGCTCTATAACGATCGCACGAACGGGGGGCGTCAATGACACCACGCGCGAAGGCAAGAAAATAGCCTACAAAAGCTTACGTCAGCGCCTCCTCTATTTTGTCAATGCCAAGCAGATGAGCCCGATCCAGCCACTCAACACCTTCTCCTCTAGCCCTTTCCTGCTCTCGTCCAGCCTTCGCGAGTGTTTTGCGGTCACGGAGTAGGAGCTCACCATGTGGGGCATCACTACGGAAATCATATAAAGTATTTTTTTTTGTTCAGTTACATACAGATCCGTGGGGCGGCGTCTTGCATTCCTCGTTTTCATAATAATGTCTGCCACACTAGCTCTGTAAAAAATACGGTATTTTGAGATAGCGTATTTCTTGACCACAGTATCCTGGGGACCAAACTGATGTCTATTGGTATTGTTAGACCTGCCTTGACACTCATTAAGGTTACCTCTGTAACAGACACTAGAATGTTCATGTTCGCTCTACATTATGAGATTTTTTTTTAAACTAAAGGTGTCCCTCAAGGGTACATTATTGGCCTGCATTTATTTTAATCTACATGAATGACCTTCCCCTCCATGTTACTAACTCTGAACCATTTCTTTATGACCATGGCAGTATGATACTAGTCACTGATAATTAAATTAACTATTTAACACTAAAATCACAAAACGATCTAATAACCTTCTAAGCTGCTGTTGTATTCACTCCCTCAGTATTAACCCTACCAAAACTAAGTTCATGATATTACACTTAACTAACAAAATTCTTTCCTCCAATTTTCTATCAAACTAATTGACATATTCAGTGCTCCTGACACTGAACACATTTTATTAGGAGCCATTCTCGAATTCAACCTAAAATAGACTAATCATGGTTTGCACTTGCGCAAAAAACTTGCATTTCGTATTAGGATTTTAATCAGAGCACGTAACTACTTTACCACTTCAACTCTATACTCGGGAACAACTTTATGTGGCAACGAAGGGAAGGCTATACGGAACCTAAGTCGGCGTGTGCAACCGGAGAAGAAGATAGACCCACAAATGCGCCCGTGTTTCCCGTGTGCACCGCTGGCGTCGCCATTGCGTCGGCGAACGACGCTTGGCTCCGGTAACGTTGAGCGTTTGAGAGAAATGATGCAGGGTAGCAAATAATTTACAACTGATATTTTTCGTATATGGACCATCCGACAGCGTGCGCCCTGATAAATGCCACGTGAATCACCAGTGAGGCCTCACGAAGTGCGCCAAAAGAACGAGAAACGTACGCCAACACAGAATAACACGCTCGATTGTGCATCTTCAGAAACTGTTTTAGGTCATTAACATATGCAGGGCATGGAAACACGGCCACAAAAGTTCAATGAAGACATCGCAAACGCCACTCTGAAAAATCTTGGAGCTGCAGAAAACAAGGTGAAGTGATGTATTTTAAGCCTTGATTCCTCGTTCAGGTTCAGAAGAGACAAATGACGGCGCACCGCAATTATTGTGGGGGGGGGGGCGGCGTGGCCTCTCTCAGAACTTCTGGCGCGTTCACAATTGAAAGTCAAGTGAAAACGAAAACGCCAGAGCGGCCGGCATACCACGACCACGCGCGTCGAGGATGTTCAGATTCGTTCTACCCCATCCCGCCGCCACTGCCAACGCTATCTTCAGAATTATTTCGATTTTGCTTGCTTTCTAAAAACTGAAGTTCGTACCGAATTCTAGTTATTCACGCTAAGTACTGAAAAACAGCCCCTTTTCAAACGTTTTCTTCGGAAGATAGCCAGCAGAAACGACATGAGCGAATGCGTCGGCAGCAGTTGCGGCGGATTCAATACACAAAAGCGGGACACGCTGGGACATGCCGACTCGTCGCAGCTACATCGTCTACTTCTCGGCGACCGTAATCCAAGCCAGCTCTCTTTACGCCATATGTTGAATCTGCGGCGGGCTGCTTAGATCACATAGTTTGATCTAGCGCAGCCAAAGCCGTGAACCTGAAGCTGGATCCACTTTCGCGTGGCTGGAAAATCGGTCTCGGACCGATTCTTGGCGCCGATCGCGCAGCGTGGTTTTCTGGCTGCTTGGATGGCAAAATGAGGCAGTTTCCGGAGAGTTTAGCCGCTTTCGCTCTCTTCGAGGCCAAATGTGAACGGACCCTTCGGTGGCCGTGCGAAAGGCGAGCACAAAAATAGGTGGTGGCGCACTGCTCCACTTCACAATATAGCATGTAATAATCTAACAGGTAATTAGAATACAGAATCTCCGCAAGGCTGCTTTAGTTTTTGAGTCCCACCACCAATGATTACGACATGCAGTGAGTATAGGTACAGCGGAACGTGTGCCACTTTGTGGGGCTTAGGTGCGAAAAAACAAGCAAAAAAAAGGGTAGTCAGTAGAATGTATGCAGCTGGGCAGGTTGGTTTCTTTTATGTGACGGGGCCCAACGTCAGCTCAGCCGGCTGGCTGCGATCACTAATTGCAGCCCCGCAAGGACCAGGACAGTGAAGAGTGTTGGAGTGGAATGCCTGAGTGGCTTGCACAAGATGCTGAATATCGTCTATCGTTGCCACTTGAAAGAAGGCCTTTCCCGTATCTTATACACGAGTCATTTCTGAAGGGTTTGTCCCGATGTCCAGAAAGACGGAAATACGAACATCGATTCTGAAGTATAGTTTTTATTCCACCTTTATGCTTGAACAGACAGTTACCACATGGGTTGCCTCACAAAAAGAGTGATTGAGGCGATTCATGGGTGTATAGGCCATGAACATAATTAATAAAAAATAGAAAAAAAGAATTATGAGGTGACGGTGGTCATGTGCGGGTCGGGCTGCAAGTGCAGTTACTGTTCTAGGACAGCATGCGCGCTGCGTGTTTAAGACACGTGTTGTACAGTGATGTATAAAACTTACAATAAGTTCCATTGTACAAGAGATCGTGAGAGGATAGTTGTGCGACGTTTGTCACTTTTTGTCGTTCATTGAGAGGTTTGCGGTAATTCAAACTTTACTACACTCACTGAGGTAGAGGAAGTACATGCATGAGCAGAGCAACTGCATTACTCTCGCCAGAGTTCTTTCACTCCGTGGGGGAGTAGTGTAGAGTTAGGCGCTGAACTCAACGCCTTTCTTGAAGGCAGAGTAAAAGACACTACGAGTGCTCTGTAACTCAGGTGGAGTTCCCAATCTATGCAACTCTTTCTGGTGAAGAGTAAAGAGGGGTTTGCACTCTGTTCGCCGGAGTGCATTATAGCGCCTGAATCTCATGACCGACGCCGCAAAGCAATATAAGTGTCTCTTAACCATGTGCCCCTGTGCGTTTAGATGTCACAGATGCAAGTTTTATGTGTAAAGTTGATAGGATAACTTGGAGATAACAGTATGTAAGTTTAGTGATCATGAACTTCTTGTTCCCGAAACGCTAACAGTGGCCACTTCTTCTAACGTGTCCCAAAAATAAGTTTGCCGCTCAGAATAATTACCACTAGAGTAAAGCGAGATATTAGGGAAAAGAAAAAGCAAAAAAAGACATGCAAGCCTTGCTTTCCGAAAAATCACAGCATATCCATGATTTCAACGATGGCGAGTGAGGGAAGCTTCAGAGGATAATTAACTCCCGTCATTTCTTTCTCTCTTTCTTTCTCTCTCTCTCTTTCTTTCTTTCTTTTAAAACGAAGTGCACTCTATGACCATGAGGGAGCCGGGAGAAAGCAAGTTTTATAGCTCTTGGGCTACCGCAGCGAAATAAACAGCGTGCCATGAGCGCACCAAGAATTATCATTCTCCTCTTCTGTCTATGATCGGTACGCTCGCGGCGGGCGCTGCCAGCACGTGCAAGCCAGGACAACGGACATCGAAGGGACAAGGCTGGACCCTAAGGTGCTTCGCCCCGAAAACCTCAGCCAGCAGAATTCAAACTCTACTCCTTTCTATGACGAGCGCGAGTACTCCACCACTACGTCAAGTTTATTTTTTAAAAACAGCAGTCTTTCTTGGGATACTTGAACACAGAAAGTTTGGCCTATCTGTATTTCTGTCTGTCACACGGAACGAATCAGCCACCTGGCGAAAGTTTAAGCACTTGCTCAACGCCCAGCCATCTTGCACTGGGGGATAGTGTTAATACTCATGGTGATTTTCGATCAAAAACAACTAATACGTAATACAAATATTTGAGATGCAACATCAATACGTAAGTACTATGCGGAGTGTTACTTTACAGCAAAACACATAGATACATGATTCCGATGACCCCAGTATTTCTTAGACTTGACTGACAATACAACGCTATTCGCGAAAGAAGCTCGGCAGAAGACTATTGTCTTTCGACGACATTTTGAGTGAAGCACGCAGATACGTGGCCAATTTTCTTTCATTACTACGCCACGTCCACGGTGTAAGAATAAGTTAGGTGGTGACACCGCGCCGGGCGCTGCTTTCACATTGTGTTTGCCGCCTGGGCTGTTTACTTTTGATGCTACTGTCGGTGTTCACAGAGGGTCGATCATAAAGTCACTGGAAAGGGGGAAAGCACCGCGATATTTTTCTCTCTTTTCACCGCCACGTGCATTCAGCGGGCTTCGCCGCAAAACTGGTCCAACTCGCTCGATTCGCCAATCTCTCCTGGTCGTCGGAGGTCGGCGCGTTGGCGGGCGATTGTTTTTATAGCCTTAGAAAAGCATTTAAGAACTTAGAGACATGACGTGACGTTTGCACGCCTAATTGCACGCTCCTTGAGGCATCGAAAAATCCCCGGGTACTCCGCCTTTATCTACAGGCTTGTGCGGCTGCACAGAGCACGGCAGCTGATACCCGCCTTTGTGAGGTTAGCAACTTATTTAAAATTCGCGAATGTTGTTTCGGCAATTACCTGGCGCAAGATCAGCGTGTTGCCCCGCCGCGGTGGTCTAGTGGCTAAGGTACTCGGCTGCTGACCCGCAGGTCGCGGGTTCAATTTCCGGCTGCAGCGGCTGCATTTCCGATGGAGGCGGAAATGTTGTAGACCCGTGTGCTCAAATTTGGGCGCACGTTAAAGAACCCCAGGTGGTCGAAATTTCCGGAGCCCTCCACTACGGCGTCTCACATAATCATATGGTGGTTTTGGGACGTTAAACCCCACAAATCAATCAAGATCAGCGTGTTTCGCGCGTTTGCTGCGGAGGTTCATGCGCAATATTATTGCCACCTTTAATTAGGTTTGCCGCAAAATTGACGCCTTAGGGCTCACATATAGCGTTGAGTGCTTTACTAAAGCTGATTGCTACATATCCAGTACAGTGACATTTCGTTAGGTTCCATTAGCTTATTTTACGTGGATGCTGTCATTTTAATATATATACATGCTTGCATGCGGTCGTTTCGCTTGCTTCATCAACAGCGAAAGTAGTATACTGCTTGATGCCCTTACATGACGAACATAAATTACAGTTGGTAACAAGAAAATCATGAGATATATAATCATGGCATATACAGCATCAGCATTACAAACGTACCATCTTCATATTGCACTCGCAGTCCGTTTGCAAGCTTGTTGTATATTAAAATTTGTATTGCGTGACGCGACTATATAAATGAGTCTCTTGTGTGAAGTGCTTTTTAAAATATGTTCTTCATACAGATGAACGTGTACAAGTATAAGTTGAAGTACGAACAGCAAGATAATCTATACGGGGACACAAAAGAGAAAACGCAAACAAGCGCTGACTAGCAACTGAAATATTCATTTGACACGAAAGGCAAATATATACATAAAGAACATTCAAAAAGTGAAAAAAATTATAACCAATGGCAAAATGTTTTTTGAGAGATGATTACGAGCGCTCTTCTAAAAAGAATATTAAATGTGAAGCAATTTTTAGCAAACTGATGCAACTTTGAGCGTGCCTATCTATCTATCTATCTATCTATCTATCTATCTATCTATCTATCTATCTATCTATCTATCTATCTATCTATCTATCTATCTATCTATCTATCTATCTATCTATCTATCTATCTAGCCCCTTACTACTTATAGCTCTCCTGGCCGTATTGATCATGGTATCAATACCAAAATCGGTATGACATAACAAGACTGTATGACGAGCGTAAGTGACTAGTAATAACATGAAAATATTATCATGTGTGTCATAAATGTCATGATTTGCATTTCACGTCTGGCTGCTTTAGCGGTGGTTTCGTTCGCATGACATGGTGCAAAACTGGTATGGTATGACATGACTGCATGGCGAACATAAGTGACAGATTCTCGCGTGGAAAGCATGACATGCATGTCACGTAAGTCATGACTACACGCGAAGCTCACGGTGCGCTCGTGGCCATTTCGCTAGCTTCACATATGCCAAATTTGGTATTACGGGACGTGAATGAATGACGAAGGTCTGACTGGTGCAAACATGATAATCATGAGATGTGTGTGATGTAAAAACATGGCACATACCAGGCTCATGATGCGCTTGCGGCCGTTTCGCTGGCTTCACATATACCAAAATTCGTATTACGTGACGTATATGGACGGCGAAGGTAAATGACCGGCGCAAACAATGATACTCATGAGATTCAGTCATGTAAGAACATGACTACATGCCACACTCTTGATATGCTCGCGGCCATTTCGCTAGCTCCACATACACAAAAGTTGGTATTAGCGGACGTGAATGGATGACGAAGGTATGTGACTAGTGCAAACTTGATAATATATGACATGCGTGTCATGTAAAAACATGACACCTACCACGCTCACGATGTGATCACGGCCGTTTCGCTAGCTTCACATATACTAAAATTGGTATTACGTGACGTGAATGGACTACAAAGGTAAAAGACACGTTTAAACATGAGAAAGAGAGAGAATAAATGGAGGCAAAAGCAGGGAGGTTAGCCAGAAATTGGGGCATTTGGTTTGATACCCTGCACTAAGGAAAAAAAGAATGGGGAAGAATGGTGAGAAAGAAAGCGAAGAGCAAAATAGATCCACGAAAAAAAAAAGTAGAGTTGGGGTGCTACAGCCTATTCAATAGGCCACTACCACGCAGAAAGTTCAATAAGGCCTTCACTGGTTTGCTGTGCGAAGACAGATCTTGTCGGCTTTGAAGCACTGACTGTTCTGAAAGGGGTCTGTCGTCAAGGCGGGCTAACACAGCAGTTAGCGGCTGTCTTTGCACGCTGTAGCGAGGGAAGTGACAGAAAACGTGCTTTTTCACTTCATCACTGCCGCAATGGTCGCAAGCAGCCCAAACATGATAATCATGACATACGTGTCATGTAAAACATCGGACTACATACTATGCTTCTTGCGCGCTCGCGGCCGTTTCGCAAGCTCAACATGCACCAAATTTGGTATCACGTGACGTGAATACACGACGAAGGTATTTGTCATGTCCCGACACATTATAATCAAGGTACGAGTGTCACGTAAAGCATGACTACATGCTGCGCTCGTAGTACGCTTGCGGCCATTTGGTTAGCTCATTTTAAAGTGACCTATCAACCTTCCTAATTCGTGCTTCGCATAACATGCATACCCACTGTACGGAGGATTCGCCATTTTTTGTTTCTTTCGTCGATAAACAGAGATACCTAGCTGATCTATAATGAACCTTTTTGAATATTTTGCAATTATCGGCATACATCAGGACCAACGAATTTGCAAAATCAGAACCAGCGCAATCGCAAACCAGATGACAGAGCATAACCTGTCATTTGTGTTCGTCATACACCCACGTCATACTACCGCTTATAGTTTTCGTATACATCCAGTAAACAAAATGACCGGACGCGCACCCAACAGTGTAATGTAAAATTCACGCTAGACATGCCATTGTTGTCATGTTACAATCCGTCGATCATTTTCGTCATATAGTAACGTTGCGGAGTATTATATTCAGGTAGAGAAAAAGCCGCGGGCATGAGCTTGTCATGTCAGTCATAGACCACATGAAATGCAAGTCATGATTTTCATATTACCACCTGTTAACCATGTTGGTCATCTAGTTTTCCCCCTCTCCACTCTATCAATTTTGGTGTACACCAATATAGTGAACCGCCCGCGAGTGCACCGTGAGCGTGTCATGCATATCAAGCGGTAATAGCATACAATTCATTCTTTTCGCATTACCACCTGCCATTCACATTCATCCTACAGCCCCGTTATTCTTCATCGAACTTATTATACACCCTTCAACGAAACTTCCAAGAGAGAGAGAGAGAGATAAAGATACAAGGAAAGGCAGGGAGGTTAACCAGACGCACATCCGGTTTGCTACCCTGCACTGGGGAAGGGATAAAGGGGAGAAAAAAGGTTGCACAAAGATGAGAAGGTACACAAAATCACCAGAACACTCGGGGAGCACACACAGTTCACAGGCGGTCACTAAGGTTTGTTGACTTAAGGTAAAGAAGCAGTGCTTTAGTTGCTTTCTGCGCAACTGAGGCAGATGCCCAAGGTCCTAGTATCTTCTGCACACAAAATGGTCCGGGGTCAAGTCGATTCAAAACCATCCGTAGCTGGCATCGCTGTGTGTCGTAGCAAGCGCAGCTGCAGAGGACGTGTTCGATGGTTTCTTCATCTCCGCAGTAGTCGCATGTAGGAGTGTCTGCCATACCAATGCGAAAAGAGTACACCTTTGTGAATGCAACACCCAACCAAAGGCGGCATAACAGTGTCGCATCGGAGCGGGAAAGTTGTGATGGTAGCTTTAGCTTGAGCGAAGGATCCAGTTCATAAAATTGACACCTTTGGAAGCTGGTAGACGACCAGAACGTGTGTGTGAGATCTCGAGCCAGCAGGTAAAGTTGTCTTGCTGCATCATTCCTTGATAGAGGAATCGGGACTACACGGGTTTCTTCATGGGCTGAGCGGGCTGCATCATCGGCTAGTTCATTTCCGGTAATACCGATATGTCCAGGCAGCCATTGATATATAATATCATGCCCTCGTGCTAGAGCTTCATGATGGCAATGTCTTATTTCTTGTACCAGTTGGTCATGGCTACTCCTACGCATGGCAGACTGCAAACTCTGAAGCGCTGCCTTCGAATCACAGAATATGACCCATTTTCCTGGACGTTCTTGAACGAGATATTGTAAAGCAGCCCTTATAGCAGCAAGCTCTGATGCCGTAGATGTAGTCATATGCGACAACTTAAACTTGATTGTCATTTCTGCAGCCGGAATTACAGCGGCACCTGATGAGCTGCTGGATGAGACGGACCCATCAGTGTATATCTGCGTTCGGTCTAAGTACAACTTATGTAATAATAGCAGCGTTGCTTGCTTCAATGCTACTCTGGAGTGACTGCTTTTCTTTTTGATTCCCGGAATTTCTAGACGTACTTGCGGCTGGTCGAGGCACCACAAAGGGCATGCCGTTCTCGCAGCTGGCGTATATCCTGATGGAATGCTGTTTAGGTGCCTGGCTATGACGTCTGAAAACGTAGCACGTGGTCTTCCGGAAGGTAGAAGGGCCAAGTGGTGGTCGGGGACACGGCTAGCATGTCGAATGTGCGCTCTGAGGCAATCCACAGCTATATATGTCCTGACCGGATGGTCTTTGGCAAGCATGATTGTGGCATAAGTAGAAGCGCATCGGGGCAGTCCTAGGCAGATACGCAGTGCCTGACCCTGCAAACTCTCCAATGAATGAGTATTCGATTTGCAAGTGTTTGTCAGTACCGGCAAGCTGTAGCGCAATAGACCCAGAAATAGGGCCCTGTACAGCTGTAGCATGGAGGCCACAGAAGTTCCCCATGCTTTACCGCACAAGAATTTCATGATATGCACAATAGATAGCAGCCTCTTCTTCAAGTAGGCACAATGTGGGCTCCACGAAAGACTTCTGTCGATTATTATGCCCAGGAAACGATGCGTCCGTGCATATTTGACACTCTGCCCATTGATGTAAACAGGGTATGGCGTCATTGGTTTGCGTGTAAACGCCATCAACGCGCACTTCACAGTTGATATATTTAGGCCTTGTTTCTGAAGGTAGGCTGTTGTGAGGGTTGCTGCCCGCTGTATTCGTGCACGCACCTGAGGGCGAGTAACTGCAGCACTCCAGAGGCAAATATCATCGGCGTATATGGATAGGCACACCGACTTTGGCAGAACCTTCACCAGACCAATGAGGGCCACATTGAACAATGTGGGGCTTAAAACACCTCCCTGAGGTACTCCGCAGTAGGTGTAATGTTGGGCAGTTGTACCCTCATATGTTTGTACAAAGAAAACTCTGCCAGTTATATAATCTTTTATCCATTGAAACATTCGTCCACCAATGCCCATTGCTGCGAGAGAAGTGAGGATGGCATCGTGAGCTACATTATCATATGCACCCTTCACGTCAAGAAAGAGTGCCACTGATATGCGCTTGCGACTTTTTTCTTGTTGAACAAATGTCGATAAATCAAGGACACAGTCAATGGAGGAGCGGCCCCGACGAAAGCCTGCCATGCAAGAAGGGTATTTGGTGTATCGTTCCAAGTACCACTCCAGACGAAATAGAACCATTCTTTCCATCACTTTTCCGAGGCAGCTTGCGAGGGCAATAGGGCGATACGCTGTGAAGTCCAATGGTGATTTTCCCGATTTCAAAAGTGGTATTAATCGACTAATTTTCCATTCTCGGGGCACACTGCCGCTGAGCCAGGAGTTGTTGAAGCATGTTAAAAGTTCTTTTCTAGCTTTTTGTCCAAGGTGTCCCAACGCACTATAAGTAATACCATCAGGACCTGGCGATGACATTCGCTTAGAAGCGACTAACGCACCTTCCAGTTCTTCCATGGTGAACGGAATGTCCATTTCTGGTAATCGCGTCTCAGGAACGATCACGGCGTCGATGCTCTCGTTCACAATATTCCCGGCAACTCTCGTGCAAAATTCTTCAGCCACCTCGAGTTCTGTTTTTCCCTGATGGAGTGCCAAAGCTTTAAAAGGGTGCCGTTGTTGTGGAGAGGAGCGAAGACCACGAACTGTTCTCCAGATGTGTGACAGCGGTTTATGAGGGTCTAGAGATTCGCAGAATGCTTTCCAGCGTTCGCTCTCCAGTTTGTAAATGCGTCGTTGAATCTTTTTCTGGAGCCGCCTTGCTTCCCTCAGATCGTAAATTGATCTTGTGCGTCTGTATCGTCGTTCTGCACGCCTTCGTATAGCTCGTAATTTTTCCAGTTCGATGTCAAACTGTGTTACTTTAGACGAAAATGGTAATTTACATTTGGACACTTGCATAGCTTCCACTATGGTATTTTCCAGGCTGCAGCCGAGGCCTTCTTGGCAAGCGTTCTCAACACGCAATGCAAACATCGACCAGTCAGTGCCAATTGCAACACCGGATGAGAAATTTTTTATGATACCATCGATCGTCACGAAGGTGGGTATGTGATCACTCCCATGAGTCTCAATATCGCAAAACCACTTAACTTTGTGAGAGAAGCACCGTGACACCAATGTCAGGTCAAGGCAACTGCCATACGTGAGACCCCGCAGATATGTTGGGGTACCATCGTTCATGATGGAAAGGTCGTAATCGGAAGCGAATTTAACAATGTTCCGGCCCCTGGCATTCATCCTAGTGCTTCCCCAAAGCATGTGATGGGCGTTGAAGTCGCCGGTGATGATCCAAGGCCCATCGGTTCTCATTAGGATGTCTTTTAATCTGTCGCAGTCAAATCGCGATGACGGAGATATATATCCACCAATAAGCGTGAACGAAACTGCATTCTTTTTCACACGAAGACGCACGTACTGATTGTCGTCATTTGAACTTATTGGGTGCGAAAGATAAGTCAAGTCTGTGCGAATGTAAACAATTACTTTGCTTTGTTCTTCGCAAGCGGCTGAACAAAAAGCTTCATAACCGGACAATCTATAAGGCGTTGACACGTTTGGTTCACATATGACAAGTATAGGGAATTGATTGGCCCGAACAAATTGGCGCAAGTCCGAGATACGGGACTTCATGCCTCTGGCATTCCACTGAAAAATTGACGCACTTTTAACTTCAGTGCGGAAGTGGAGATTTTGTTGAGCCATTGTGCTTATACGAAGTTAGCAAGAACTGGATTCAGTGTATCCAGTATTTGCAGTGCACTCTTAGCAGATGGAGATTGTATGCTGCTCAGTAGCGTGCGAATCGTGGCAATTAATGATTGCACGATTGCAGCCACTTGCCTGTCTTGATTGGAAAGATCTCGAACCGGGACGATTGCAGTCACTTGCCTGTCTTGGTTGGAAAGATCTCGAACCGGGAGCGCGGACTGGCCGTCATGAAGCTCCTTCGGTTCGCTTGATGCTGCTTCCCTTTGAAGTGCAGGCCACTCTGTCGCAGTTAGGGTATGCTCACTGGCTTTGTCCTTTACAGCCTTTCCCGCGGCATGTGGTCTGGGAGGCAAAGGAGGTGGTACTGATGAGGGATCACGCAAACGTGTCGAGGAGGTAGCGGGCGTCCTCGAAGACCGACGTCGACGTGAACGACGCCTTCTGACTTTAGCTGCGGCTTCTCGATGAGATGAGTGATCGCGCACCATCTCCTTCAAGATGGCAATTTCCTTCTGAATCCGCGGGCAGTCCTTCGATGTGGCTTCATGGGATCCATTGCAATTAGAGCATTTCTTGACAGTTGCGACGCACTTATCCGCTTCATGGTGCTCGGCGCAGCGGTGGCATACCACCGAATTTTCGCAGACGCTGCTCACATGTCCAAGTTTCATGCATTTACGGCA
Source organism: Rhipicephalus annulatus (assembly GCA_013436015.1). Taxonomy (NCBI): domain Eukaryota; kingdom Metazoa; phylum Arthropoda; class Arachnida; order Ixodida; family Ixodidae; genus Rhipicephalus; species Rhipicephalus annulatus. The sequence continues at coordinate 154,158 of WOVY01014351.1, forward strand.
CTGGAGAGGCTTTGGAATGAAAGGCCGCACAGCATGTCTGAAGTACCCCACCTTCACATGAGAGGGGAGTGATGTGCTCTTAAACGCAATCTTCACACAGCGAGACTTGCCTAGCCGGGTGACATCAACAATTGGAGTATCTGTTGTTGACTTGACAAGAAGTTGTAAGTCCTTATTGGAAATAGCGACATCAATGTCGTAGATCACGCCGGTTACTACATCACATCCCAAGGGAACATGAGAGCGCACCTGGTTGCCGTCCAAGTCAGTTACACTGCGCAGAACGCCCAACGCACTTGCGTGCAAAACGTCCACAGCCAGTATATTCTTTCTGGCGTTCACTCTTATGTCCGTGATCTCATTTGGCACGAGCGTTTCCAGAGACCTCGACACAGACTGTCTGTTAAGGCGTTTCATGCTGACGGTGGGAAGTGCAGGCAGAAACAGGATGGTATAAGTGTTCGATTTTGGCGCTTCACTTACAGTTTGAATAGTTGAGGATGAGGATGTCCTCATGTTCCTTCTCTTCGCCTTGCGGCTCAGCACAGGTTGGAAACCGTCATCTGAGAAGTCCTCACTGCTGAGATAGTAAGCATGAGTATCTTCACTGTCGCTGTCGCTCGCTTGTCCCATCCGCTTCCTGGAGGCGGTCGCCGCTGACGCCGCTGGTGCCGGCAGGCGCCCGGGGTGGTCTACTTCCATCCCCTCCAAGGGAGCAGCGGAAACTGATCAACAGACTTAAATTACAACTGAAATACGCCGGAGTTAGCAGAAGCAGCTCCTATTCAAAACACACTTCTTCGTCTTCTCCAAACTTCCAAGATATCACAAAGAAATAGGTGGGTGGTTAGGTGGACAGACAGACAGACAGACAGACAGACAGACAGACAGACAGACAGACAGACAGACAGACAGACAGACAGACAGACAGACAGACAGACAGACAGACAGACAGATAGATAGATAGATAGATAGATAGATAGATAGATAGATAGATAGATAGATAGATAGATAGATAGATAGATAGATAGATAGATAGATAGATAGATAGATACCGAAAGCCAAGCGCTCAAATGCCGCGCTGTTTGCATTGCTTTATCGCGTTAGTACGTTTCCGCACCCATGTATTCAATTAAAAGTGCCGCAATTTATTTCCGTTAAAGAACAATAATATATATGCTTCATTCGAGGCTGAAAAAGCACACGCAACGCGTTAAATTGCGTTATTGCTCCGCACCAAATCAACTGTGCGCCATCGGAGCTTCAGCCGCGTTGGATCATCAAAGGTGGTCCTCTGGATTGTCGCGGTACTTTCCCAGTTCCGGTGACTTCATTTGGTCGAGGCGCTCACAGGGGCTCCGAGTCCCCGATCCCCGTGTAGAAGGTTATTGCTGCGAAGCGTCACTTGTTTATTACGCTTGATTCACATATTTACGTAGGTGTCAATGAATTAAAATACTGTGATTATGCTGTAACAAAATCGATTTCCTAACTGTATGTGCAGCTCCCTTCCCAGCAGTGTTTTTGTCATATAAATGCACTGACAGCAGCAAACGTTGGTCTAGACAGCGGTCGCATTTTGACGCGACAGCACTGAAGAGCTCGTTTCGCTCAAATTCATCAGTCGGCGTAGGCATGTTCGGTTCATAACTAAATAGCAACGTTGTTCTTGAGAGAAAATTTGAGAGAGAGATGCAAGGAAAAGCAGAAAGGTTAACCAAACGCACGTCTGGTTTGCTACCTGCACTGGGGTAAGGGATGAATATATTAAAATATAACGTTCGTAAATCCTGCGTTTTATTTGAAGTAAAAGTTGAGACACACACAGTACATATGCTCGCGGTATACATAAAATCTTGGTATACGCGCTAATAAATGCAGTGGTTTTGCTTGAGTGCGACATATTGGCCGAGTATGTTTCGCCCTGCCCGTGATGCAGCAAGCAGCCACAATACTTCATGTTGAGGAGTACTGAAGTTCTCGTGTGCATAAGCTTTTCTTTTTTATTCGCTCTGCTCATTACTTTAAGGATGCTGTTAGGGTTAAATAAGTATATGCAAACTGCTGGCAAGGAATTGACAATATAAGAACGCTCATAAACCTCACAACTGCCACAAAGCATTGCCGTTCACTGCACATGCAATAAAATTCCTAAATAATGAATACCATTCTCATTGCTATGCTTACTTAGCGCACATAAAATTGCCACTAGTAATATTGTCATTATTGTTATATAGAATGCAGTGGCTAAAAACTTCAAAGGCTAAAGTTAAAACCCACATTCTGTACTTCACTTGCTTCGAAGATGCCCACTGTTCCTGCAGTTGCCCACCATTTTTGGGGCAGCAGGGTTCCGTCCATTTCATTCCCCTTCTGCCGAGTCACTCACAGGGAGGTAAGTCTCACATTGCGCCACGCTATTTCGACGTCTCAAGAGAGGGCCTCGAGATAGCCTGCGTCTGTCTTGGCTTGTTATCCTTGGGCTAATAAATGACTGCGCTCTTTCCTGGTCCCGTTCCCTACAGCGGCTATCTCAGAGAATGCTCGACATTAATTAAAACTTTTTCTCATTAGCGGCAGCCGCATGACCGTTCTTCCACTTTCTTCCTCTTTTACCTGCTTTTTTATTGTATATACCCCGTTTAGTGCGTCTTTTTTTTGCGGTTAGGGTGAAGACGAGGCAGAGAGAAAGAAAAGAAAAAAGGGATCCAGAGCTAGCGAAAGCTCATCGGCTCGAGGTTCCATCCAGCCTAGAGAGATTATAGCGTCAGCGTGCTTAACCTTATCGTTCATCCGCTTCCAATTATTTTCTTATCCCGGAAGAAATTGTGTTAAAACGCTGCGCGACTGCGTCGTTCAGCCCTCGATATATGGCGACTGTATAACGCGCCGAGGAAAACAAAACCGCGCCGTCACGGTAAGGTTATTACTGGTTCCAACCGACTCCGCAAGCCAAAAATGCATATTATTTCACACTCTCATGCACCTAGTCTGCTCGTACACTCTATAAAAGTTTGCCGTTTCATTGTGAAAGTTTACAAACTCTGCGAAATACAGTTCACTCTACACATGCATGTAAAAGTAATCTGCGTGCTATCCCTTCCTCGCTGCACATTTTTAAAGTCTACTACAAGGAAGATAATTAAATATACACACGTACACCCCTGTACATTGTGCCCTCTTGCGCTTGGTTCGCTCATTTTTAACTTGAGCTTTAGCAGGTACTGTAGAGAAGAGAAGGCAAAAACAGCAGTCTAAGTGATCACGCAGGGTCCAGTTAATCGTGTAGTACTTTGGGCCTTGTCTCGGTAGGGGGCTGGTAGCGACATTTGCGAGCCATGTCCTGGGGATCATCGTTTTGTATAGCCTGTATTGCCCAGCTACCTCCTCGCCCCTATTCGATCCAGCTCAACACGGGCCGACTGGTTCTTACTAAGAAGAAAATAAAATCGATTTCGTTTTTTCTACATCGATTTGCCGGCTGTTGTACACTCTAAAGCGAGAGCAAGGCGAAGGTAATGAGACCGTAAGACAGCGGTGTGTGCTCTGAAATTTTCCGCTTACGTTTCAGCATAGGAAACACCACGGAATGCCCCCCCCCCTTTCTTTAGCAGAACTACTTTATGTAGTTTTTATCGTGGTACTATTGAAATGATTAAGACCACAGCGAAGTCTGCGTCGCTTGCTGTTTCTAGAAACGGTATGTTCTATTGGAATGTTCGCACGCACAAAGTTCATACAGTTTCTGTGGTGTAGAACTGACCGGTGTATCAGTCGGTCAACTCGATTGCTTTATTATATGGACCTTTTAACTAATTTAAAACGCCGCAGACACTTTTGAGATTTTTTTTTGCTTTGTGGCGGGTAATTTCTTAGAAAACACGGAGTGAGCAGCCGGGAAGGGGCACGAAATTGGAAACACTCGTAGCATGAAAGTAGGCTTTAGATAACGCCCGGTACAGTCTTAAACAGGTTTCATTATAATATTTAGTTATTATAATATTTATTTATTTATTTATTTAATTTATTTGCATACATGGAGACACGAGGACACCGAGGCAATAAGAAGAGAGCGGGCTGGCAAGTGCCACCGGGAGGGGTGCTATGCCATGCCTACTTTTTCGGCAAGAGGGAAGGGGGTGGAACAAAAAATAAACAAAAAAAACGACGAAGACTTAGACAAGAACAAGTTAAACATGAAAAAAAATCTGTCGCCTGTCTCTGTGCTTCTGTGCGAAGGACGCCAAAAGACGACGATCTGGAGACGCTGCGTGAGATACGGTGCCATCAGACAGTAATGTAAAGAAACGAGTTTTTTTTTTTTTTTAGGGCGCAGAGCCACTGGTAGGAGGCAGCACCGTGTTTTAGCTAAAGACATAGCTAAAGTCATAGCGAAACGTAGGACATACCCGATTTTCGTTCATAGCGTTGCATTAAACACAATTATTTGGGCGTATGTACTTAGCCTACCTACGCAGAATGGCTATGGGAGAATGTGCATGCGCTGTAGGTAAAGCATCTATTCTACAGATGCGTGCGTATATATATATATATATATATATATATATATATATATATATATATATATATATATATATATATATATATATATATATATATATATAGCCAGAGCGAGGAGTCAAAGGTTCGAATTCTAGTGGCGCACCTCAGCAATTTTTCTTCTCACAATGGCGTCTCGGCGCCAGGGTCAAGGACGTGACTAAGGCCAGATGGTTCCTGGCATGATGAGACCTCCCACCTGGAGGAAATGCGGGACTTGCACTTCTTTACCGTTTCATGAAATGAAGGCTTATTCCTCCTTCTTCTATTTTTCTTTGTGGCAGTCATTTATACACAGAAGCATATGCACAAGCAGGACATGACGTTGATGCCGAAAATTCGCCGAGCGTGTCCGTTTAATTGCTTTTGCAAAAATGTAAGATTCTCTATGTGTACCGTCTCGAGTAACAACATCTTTAGAGCGTGCGAGCAGCCAGCTATGCTCTGTGGGCACACAGCTTGCGGTGGTTGCGGAGCCTCACGTGGTGCGCCCAGGAATATGCACGGCCAAATAGACATGCACGTCTTAACACGTTTTTTTTTTAGGGGGAGGGGGCTTGTTACGTCCAACGAATATTATATATATATCTATATATATATAATTTCCATACATTGCTCTAAATCATGAATGACGCTGGTAAGCGGTTTAGTTTTGCTGGCTGTGCCCATTCCCCGAGGTACAACACCTGTTGGCAACGGAATCGCGCGAGGAGGGATAACGCATGCGGTTAGTCGCCGCACTTTGTACGAAAAAAGAAAAGGCACGTCTTCACACATCCCAGATAGTTGTACCTACAAAAAAAAAGAGAACCTAATGGTCCTCCTATGTATAATAAACGTATAAATATCAGACGTTGCCGCGGAATTCAATTTATTCATGGCACACTGGCAGCGGAAGGGCGACGCACAATGGTTAATATGAGGCGCATAACGTCCCAAAGAGCGATGTTCGTAGCAATAGTGTGCCCTATTGCATGTAGTTGACAGAGTCCTCTAGGCCACCTATAATGAAGGATCGATTAGCGATGCTTCTCGTGCCAGCCGACAGCGGGTGACAGCAGAAGGTGAGCACCATTTAATAGCAAGAAAACCTGTGGCTGATTCCTACCTTAGCTCCAGAAGAATTGGGGTTGAAGTTGGACTCAAAAATATCAGTCTAGCCCAAGTCTGGCACATATATCCAGCTTAAGGAACGTAGAATGTATGTAGAATATGCGCGAAAAGGGAGGAAAGACATTGATAATCGCGCACTTGCCTCTGCGGTAGAGTCGAGGTCTCTGAACAACTAGCGTGCGATCGTGTTCATGAACAAAAGCCTCACTGTGCACATGCTTGAACCAGAAGCGAAAGGTGTGTTCTTTTTACAACTACCGGGTTCTAATGTACTGCTATCGTTGTCGCTGATTTTGTACTTGTTCCCTGCTTCTTATAGGAACATCACTGTCTGAAAACAAAAACGTCCATAGTGTAATCCAAAACAACTCTTAACTTCAACCAGAACCGCCATTTCTATTTCTCGAAGACATATATATGAATATTCTTTAAGCCGGAAGTAAGCGATTGACAGCATGTTATTGTAAGATAAATGAGAGTGACACTCTAGGTTCATGCTGGCAATGAAACGTATAACCTAAAAGCGTGAACCGCGAGTGTTTGTAGATTTTCGTACACTGTCAATAACAAGCGAGGGAGTAAAAGAAAAGCTTATTTGCAAGGTGATCATGGACGTGAGATCTACACTGTCTTACATTCTGGGCTGGGGGAGTGGAGTGAGGAAGGGCAGGCACAAATGTCAATCTTGAGGATGGATAAAGGAAGATACAGATGCCTTCAAAGGCTCGTTCCTTCATTTAACGCAACGTTAACAAAAACCAGCAGGAGTGCATGTTATCCCATCAGAGGCAACTAAAAGACGCGCAGAAGAAAACATTATATTGTTAATGAAGCAGTGCACACGAGACACATTCATTCACACAGAAGGGAGACGCGAACGAAAGCGCTGGACATATCCGTCGCATTTCTTGCAAGATGTACGTGCAATGTGACAGCATTACGTTTACCAGCGCACCCCGCCGCGGTGGTCTAGTGGTTAAGGTACTCGGCTGCTGAATGGCGCAGGTCGCGGGATGAAGTCCCGGCTGCAGCGGCTGCATTTCCGATACAGGCGTAAATGTTGTAGGCCGGTGTGCTCACACTCGGGTGCACGTTAAAGAACCCCAGGTGGTCAAATTTCGGGTCCCTCCACTATGGCGTTTCTCATAATCATGTGGTGGTTTTGGGACGTTAAACGTCACATATCAATCAATCAATCCAACAATCAATCAAGCACGTTTATCAGTGCGAACGAAAGTACTGCACATCGAGGTGGTGGTGTGAATTGGCGGGCTCACGCCTACAATAAAATGTGGTTGCGCAGAATTTTTCGCGCAGACTAAACGAACCGAATGCGCGTCTACAGGCAGCCTCTAAACCTTTTGCCCCTCCCTCCCCCCACCCCGCTTTTCGAGGTTCAAGCGGGTACAGTGGTCAAGCCTCATCGGCAGGTATTGAGGGTACCAAGTCATTGCGGTTCTCCGGCAACGACCTCGCTGATGAAGCACCCATAAATGCACACGTACAAACAAAACCTGTTTCCGTACCTTTATCTAAGATTAACGCTGCTAGATACCTAAATAAGCTGGCGCAGAACACGACGCTCCAGAAGTGGCAGTCATCACAGTTGGCACATCGTCGACAGTATTCTCTCGACCCATATCTACGACTGCGGCTACCCTCTTGTGCTTCCAGGGAGGAAGGTACTATATTGTGCCGTCTTCGTCTGGGCGTAGCCTTCACAATGCCTACTCATTCAGGATTGGGATGGCCGGCAGCGCGGAGTGCAACGACTTCGCCGTCGATGAGACTATTGAACGCCTCTTATGTTGCTACCTGGCATACACAAACGAGAGGCTTCACCTGTGCAGTGTTCTAAATAAACTGGACAGAAGTGATTTCATGGTCCAGAAAGTGTTGGGACCATGGCACTGCCCATCCCAATTCCGAAAGGCAACGAAAGCGCTGTTGCGTTTTCTAAAAGACACCGGCTTGTTTCATCGTTTGTGATGTGAAACTGTTACGCGTCGGCCCAGCCAGTGACATTTTTCTCCTCCTCTATATTTTTCCTCCCCCTCTCCCCTTTTTCAGAGCAGGGTAGCCTACCGGGGCTCAGCCCTGGTTAACCTTCCTGCCTTTCTCCTTATTTCCTCTCTCTATGACTCTCTCTCCTGACCATGTGTACATTGTACGCTATGTATATACGTAAGCCGCATTTGTATTAAATACCACGTAAGAAAGAGAAGAAAACCGGTGCGGCTCAATGATAGAATACTCGGTTGGCACTCAGTGGACCCGGGTGGACTCAGTGGACCCTTTGTCCTCAGTGTTTTTTTTTATTTACAGAGTTTTTTTAATTCGTGCAGTAGTGGTTATGGACACCAGTGGCGGCGATGGACAACTAAGGCACCGCGCGTGGCGCGTGTTGTAATCTCATAACAGCTTTCACCATAAAAGTTAAAAGGAAAACGTTGGAGAGTTGACGGCCGCGCTGCATTAACTCGGCCCAAGATCGTGGTCGAGCCGCTGCGACTGCTGCTCTTACATTGTGCGCGCTGGCCGTCTTGGTCGTCGCAGGGACGCCCGCAAACCGGCGGCTGCACGCGTTCGCTTCGTTTAACGCTTTAATTACGAGAACCAAAAGCGAAGTCAAGGGGGGGGGGGAGTGGGTAACGCTACAGGGCCAAAAGAAAGTGGCGCCACACGCGGCGATTAGCTCGAGCGGGGCCAGCTGCGTGGGATCGAAGTGCAAGTGGCTCGGACGGACGGCGAAAGCGGCGGCGCATCCTCATTGCCCGAATCCTTCCGTTCCTGCATCGCCTCTTTTCGGCAGCAGCACCACGTAGCCCCACTACCTATATAGATTTGTCTGCAGGGCAATCTGCCTTCCTCTCATCCACCTCTATCGGCGCGCCGTAATGTTCGCACCAATCAACACCTCCTCCTCCTCCCTTGTAGCCTATAACCGCATCACTCCTCCACCGCCCTATCAGACCAAATCACACCTCTTCACCCATTCCCACTGCGAGTATGTAGACCCCTCGTTTAATGGGAAACTTAAATTCCTTCTCTATTTCTCAGAACGGGTGAGCATTTGCGTGTCTGCGTTTGTGTTGATACGGATGCTAAAAGGAAAAAATCAGCATGGCAGCGGGGTCGTAACAGTCAACAGAAAAGGCAACGAGCCTTTTCAGAGCAGGGCAATTAGAGAGGCACCTCAATGGTATAGCAAATTGACATACCTCTTTTTCCTTCTTTTTTAAATGCGAAGCATTTCTTAGCGAAATTTGGCGACTTTGAGTCTATCTATCTATCTATCTATCTATCTATCTATCTATCTATCTATCTATCTATCTATCTATCTATCTATCTATCTATCTATCTATCTATCTATCTATCTATCTATCTATCTATCTATCTATCTATCTATCTATCTAGCCGCTGCTTACGTTTGGGTGCTCTCGTGATCACCCCTTTAACTTGGCGTGAACGAAATTTAGAATGAGAAAGTAAGATGGTTTGGCGAATATTACACGCTGCTCAAGACCTCAATAATGTCACAATCCCGTCACGTACGTTGTCAAACACGTCCCGCCAGACAGTAGCACATACCCACGAGCGGGTATGTGCCGCTGGTATGAGGGTATGTGCCACAAGTGATTGACACTTAGTATCTACCCAGGAACTACGAGAACACACATGGGCAATTTTAACATGCGAGCGTTAATAATTGATTTGATATATGGGGTTTAACGTCCCAAAACCACTATATGATTATGAGAGACGCCGTAGTGGAGGGCTCCGGAAATTTAGACCACCTGGGGTTCTTTAACGTGCACCCAAATCTGAGCACACGGGCCTACAACATTTCCGCCTCCACATGCGAGCGTTAAGAAATAACCGAAATCGGTAGCGTCAACCCGACGAATGCAAAGAATAAATGTCAGGGTCACAGCTGTAATCGAACCCAAGCATTCTGCTTGGCAATGAAGCATTTTACCACAGAGCTACTCCAGATCTCGGAACCACTTTTCAAATAGACGTTAATCTTCGTGAAACGTCAATAGTGGTTGCAGTGCTGCCTACCCAACTTTATAAACATTACACATGTGCTCCTTTCATACATGCGTCATGTCGGGTTAACGTTAACGATGAACTTCTGCTACTCTTTAACATATGTCTGTGCGTGCAACATTTGTAGATATATTAGCGTCATCTTATGACGTGTCTCTCAGTAAAAAAGTTGCAACACGGTCACCTTATGTCCGCATGCTTCGCATAACGTCGCCTCTCAGGTACGTGGGATCTGCCGAATTTTTTTTCCATGACAGAGACATGCCATGGCCGCTAGTCTTGGGGCTACTAAAGACTACATTATGGTGCCTGTCGGTTGTGATGTATACAGACAAGTGCAACATGCTGACCCTTGACGAACCACCATGTGAGCAATACTAGTCCAGAAGAAAGGAACTTGCTTCTAACAAATACGCAGAAGACTTAAACACGAGACGGCTGCTGATACGTTTCCCCCGTCCACGACACACTTGCTGATGACCGGGCACTGCTGTTGATAGTGCCAGTGTATGTTACAAACCTAGTTGAAATTTGTGTCGTCCGATGCAAGTGTGCTATGGACGTCTGAAAGATGAAAATTGAAGCGCATTATACACAGGTATGAGTAATAAAACTTGAAGAAATGCACGAAATAAGTTATACGAACAGGATATAGTGACAGATTTCATGCTGCAGTGCGCAGATTCAAGATTCAGGCTCTCTACACAACCTAATTCTTATTTTTGATTTTTGATATCATAAAGAAGTGTGACTTCATATGCTAATAATCCATAACTGTGCGTCATATCATAATTTTCTACAATTTCATTAGGGAAACAATGCGTTAGTTCATATGGGACCACATAAAGCAGTTTTACCAGCATAACAAAGATAGATAGCGCATGAATTTGCCTAACTTTGTTTTCCACGAATCAGATGACCCTGGCACTTTGAAACTTGACAAATGTCAGCAACTAGTTGCGTTCTAACGAGAAAGTGCCAGCTCCTAACGTATGCGCTCAGTCTAATCACTCTATTGCGTTCAGAATCCTGAGCACCCAGAATGAAGGGCATCATTTTTGGCGGTCTGTAAAGCATGACTTTACGGCCGGTTGTAGATGATTCATTTCAAACGTCTTTTAGTGTTATCCTATATGGCACCCCATACAGTGCTACTTATGTCAACGTATACGTTTATTCTTCTACAGAGTACAAATAATACAGCTAATTCTAATTTAGCTATCTTCTTTCAATGTGGAACTTTTTTTTCAGTGCAGTAATATATCTCAGAAAGGTGCGCATTTGGTCTGCCTGATAAAGACTGGCGAAAAAATTGCAACTGACTCAAGCTCGCTCAAAAAATACATTTTTTGGACTCACACTCACCTATATATTTAGAGGGAGCCTCAACTAGACTCATTCGAGCTCAAGCTTGCCAACGTATTACTGCCAATATTATTTGGCCAATAATGTTGAATAAGATCATTTTATTGCATTGAAGATTTGACTTCTTCATATAGCAGGCAGAGAATTGTTGTTACTGTTGCTACTAATACACGACCACACTGAAACATGTTTACAAATTTATTTACAATAATGTTTCATTACAAGCCCGCGAAGCTGCTTGCTATGTTTTCTCAATTTTCATTTTCTTAAACAGCCTATTTATTCTTCTGTTTCTGCAGTTACGTCTTAGATATATGCATTCCGAATAATCAACGGCATTACATTCGACCCTTTTGCATATCCTTTGTTCGCACTGATAAATTTCATCCATCACATAAACAGTTACTGACCTTGACGGGAATTTGTAAAAAAACACCTTCTACGAAGAGTAAACACAACTCTGGACAATTGAGTCAAATTTTGTTGTCGTTAGTGACCCGAAAATTTAACCTGCAAAGCGCGAACATGTCACTGTCTCTACTGCTGTTGCCTAACACAGGGGCCCCGTCATCTGTTCGGTGATTGGGGCGCCAGCCATATGTCGTCAAACAGCGTGTTTTGGCTATTGGCTGATAGCTGGCTTAGATAAGGAGCGCCGTGCGTATCATGTGTGCTACTTGCCATGAGCTGCCGTCGCGTGCTGCTTTCAATAGTGGTCTAAGGTTATACAGTAGCAACACTAGCGCGCACAGGAATCACGACAGAACAAAACAATCGCATCTCGTGACGCGCGCTGTCGTAGCTTTTTCAAAACTATACGTCTTTTCAGGCTTCTTTTGACAGTTAGGAACAGTGAAAATAGTGCCACATTTACATGAGGGCTGGATAAAGTCTGATATGATCTGAGTCCGGCAGACATATCACTGCTCCTAACGCTCAAAAGAAGCCTGAAACGTTTTCATTTCGGCAGTGTTGTTGCCATCTAAGTGGGTGTCAGAGTCTCTGAAGGGCAGCTAACTTTCGGAAATCTTTGCACGGTGGAAATCATGTTAGCAACGCTGTACAATAATGTTATCTCGGATATTACGTCATAAAACCCCGATATGATTATGAGTAACTCCTTCGTGAAAAGCTTCGGCTTTTGTAGTGAAAACCAGCTCGTGTACTCTAACAAGACTGACATGGCGCAGCATGCACGTACCTATACCTTTTCGTCTCCTCCGAATTGCGACCACCGCTCACGGTTTCTAAATCGTCACCTTCAAATCATGTTTGTAAGAACGCGGTGCTAATTCAGGACAGAAACAATGCCTGTGTTTCTGCTTTTTGTCCTGGCTTCTATTTTGCTTACTTCTCCCAAGAATACATAGCATCTAAGAAGGGGGAGGGGGGTATTTCTTCGCTGCGGTCGTTGATTTCTGCAGCAGAAAGAGCAGGTGCGCAGCCGGCCAACGCAGTGCTCTGAGAACTGCACTTCCTATAAGGCCTACTCTGAAATGAAAATGAGAGCGTGTTGCAGTGCACGGCATGCACACACAGTGTGGTGGCTTCCAAGTGATGATGCGAAACGGAGTCATCTACCGAACCGCTTTGAGAGCTTGCGATAAGCGCCGTCGAAACCATTCAGTGGCAACGAATTCACGCCGCATCTCGACATAACAATGCCGCGCCTCAAGAGGTCCCCCCCCCCCTCCTATACTTAGCAGTGCGTGTGCGCGGGCCACCCTACGCATGCAGCTTGATCGCCTTGAAATGTTCGCGGCTCGCATAACCGCTTCATTACGGAGTCACTGAGCGCGTCAAAGGATGATGCTGCCGGCCATCTTCAGCGGAATGTGCGCCTCCCCTTGTTTATTATTATTCTATGCGCGCCCATGTATGAGAGAGGCGTTCCGTCTACTGAGACAGTGATGGGGTGACACACAAGCGCTATCACTTTGAGGTGCAGCGTCCTCATTTGCCCACACGTCTTCGCGAGCTTCGAATGCGCGATGCGCTGCGGATGCGTGCACAAAGCAATGGATGGGGGCGTGGACCGAGTCGTACGGGAGCGAGTGGCGTGCTGTGCCATCTTTCTATCGGGGGAAATCTTGTAATAGGTGCGCCGGCTTCGCTAGAGGGCGCCGGTGCCTCGCACGCACCGCTAATGCTGCGTTCGGCCTCGCTTTGAGAGCGGCGCTTGCGAACCGTGACGTTTGATTGTCCCGGAAGTGGAAACGTTAGCACCTTCCGGTCAAAAAACTCGGCAGCACGGCGCGCAAGTCTCGCTAACAGCCGGGGCAGTGCCAAGACAAGCTGCTAATTAGCACGGCTCATTAGGCGCGCCTCGCATTCCTTCTCTGCAGCGCAACGTCGACAAGGTTGGTTGCATGAGAGAGACAGTGAGAGTGTGGGTTGTGCGGATGCCTCCTGCAACCCCTTACTCTTCTCTCACTATCTTCTCGCGGTGCCTAAGAGCACTCCAAGATTGAGATCGCAAGCGTTGTCGGCTGCCATCAGCAGTGCGAAGAATGAGGGGCGCTCAAAAGAACAGCAAAGTCCCTGGCCCACAAAACACGCGCACAAGTTATTCACACGGACCGCTATTCAAAGAACACCACGAGAAGTGGGCTACACAGAAAAAAAAACACGAAAAGAATAATAAAGAACCTCCAACGAACAGCAACAAAAAAGAAAGCATTTTTTAATTTTTAGTTGAGGGCCCGAGGTTCTTGGATCAACAGCGTCTCTTAGTTGCTCGGTCGTCTGCACTGGCATGGCGACCAACGAAAAATGGTTTCTTCTTCCTCTTGCTTCTGGTTTGGGAGAAAAAAATTAGCTGGAGTGGAATGGATGGTGGATCTCTTGAGGTCCTTGCAATTAATGTGCCAGTGTGGAACAAAAACAGATTTCATCTTTTTAGCTTCAAAGCTCTGATGAAAGAGTCGCCTTTTTCTCGGTGTGTGGAATTTTCGCCGGCCTTCGTTTCACGTTTTTATGCTTTGTGATTCGTGTTGGCCCTCCTCGTAAAGTATACGTGCACCGTTCTAGCAGACTTCGGAATGTGTTGCTCCCGAGTACTTTCACCAAAAATCAAAGTCTGTCTCGGAGGATTAGTGGCTAGGGTGCCTGGGTGCTGACCAGAAGGTCGCGGGTTTCATCCCAGCCGTGGCGGTTTCACAATGATTGAGGCGGAATAGTACAAACCCGGGCACAGTGCAATGTTAGTGCACGTTAAGGAATACCACATGGGTAAGTTTCCGAGGCCCTCAATTAGGGAGTCTCTCATAATCATATCTTGGTTTTGGGACGCAAAACCCCACATGTTAATAATACTTCACGAAAAAAGGAAACGGAGTGACATCAGTGTTGCTTTTCTCCTTGAAACAGGCGGTGCCTGTTTTTGTACACTAATAATTTTTATGAAAAGGAACATGCGATCTCATTGCCTGCTCTGGCGGCTACTTGCAGCCGAACAATCACAGCCTCTTTTCGCGTCATCCAGGGTTGATAAAAACATCCAGTCATTGGTGATTTGTAACGGGCGGCAAGATAACAAATCCCTTCCTCTTTCGAGGTGATTACACAATACCAAAAGTATCTGTGGTTGCTCTCGCCACTTGACCACCATGGCAAGATTTAGGTAAAGAAAACTCACCACAGTGATCTGGTGGTTATGGTCTTGCTGCAGACTTGATAATATATTATCAGAGATTATAAGTCCCTAAACTACGATATGGTTACGAGAGACGCTGTAGTGGAGGCCTCCGGAAATTTCGACCATCTGGTGTTCCTTAACGGGCAGTGATATCGCACTGTACTATCGCGTCAAATTAAACCCGAGCAGAGGCAAGCCTTCGCGAGGGTATAGTGCGCGCTGTCCAGTTATCACGGTTGACAGGCGCGCACATTCTTTCGGCAGCTCTGCGCATACATGTATGCCTGCCCGTGGGGATAAATGGTCAGCGCGCAATATACCGTCGCGAAGGCTTGCCGCTGTTTGGTTGTCATTTGACGCAGATAGTACACAAGCGCCTACCCCTTCGTCTCCACAGAAATGCGACCGCTTCGGCCGGGATTGAGTCCGCGACCTTTGAGTCAACAGCGCAGAACTCTGGCCACTGTTCCACCGAGGCGGACAGGCTACTGACCTGAAAGTTGTAGAATGAAGTCCCGGCCGCGGTGGCTACATCTGGGTGGATGCAGAAAGCTGGCCCGTGTGCTTAGATTAGGCGCAGGTTAAGGAATAACAGCTGTTCGATGCCCCGCCGCGGTGGTCTAGTGGCTAAGGTACTCGGCTGCTGACCCGCAGGTCGCGGGTTCGATTCCCGGCTGCGGCGGCTGCATTTCCGATGGAGGCGGAAATGTTGTAGGCCCGTGTACTCAGATTTGGGTGCACGTTAAAGAACCCCAGGTGGTCCAAATTTCCGGAGCCCTCCACTACGGCGTCTCTCATAATCAGAAGTGGTTTTGGGACGTTAAACCCCACAAATCAATCAATCAACAGCTGTTCGATATTGTCGACGTCCTACTCAGTGACGACTCTCATAAACATATATGTGTTTTGAGACATCACACCCCGACAATTAATTGTAACTGTCAGCTAAATGCCCCTATATTGTGAGCGTGTCACAGTCGTATCGCTGTCTCGGGACGGGTCTACTGCCACAATTCTTTCGAAATCTTTCAGTAATTAGGGTCGCAATATCAGAGATCTACGCAATTTCTGCTCGCCCACGTTGCAAATGCAGCTTGGAGAAGCGCGAGCAACGGAGCGCGCGAAGAAAAAGAAGCGCCCGTCGCCGCCGCGCAATTGACGCCCGTCGGATAAAGCTGAGGCGCCTCGCCGTCTTTTCCCGCAACAGGAAGCGCGAGCCGATAGACTCGCGGCCGTGACTGCGTCTCCTACGCCATGGCACCGTCAGGCGCGGCACGTCGAACGCACGACCTGCAGAAAAGAAATCTCGGAAACAAATTTTGCGCTCGATAGAGGCGCACTGTTTTTAGAGCGCCATCTCGTTACGAAAGCATCGCGTTGCCCATGTCTCCTCTTGGCAACCACGCAGCATCGATCGCTTTATCGAGCCGAGCATCGCGTTAATAAGGGGTAGGTTTGATGTTTCTTTGTTTTCTTTATTTACACCGCTCGGTCGTCATCTGTACAGGCCGCCTGAGGATCGTGCGGTGGCGTTGGCGCGTCGCAATTCTTCCCCTCTATATGTCGAGCTTCCACAAACTTGTTTAATTTGGACGAACCACGTCCGTCCCTCTCCCCTCCCCTTGCAGACACTCTCTAGTTTCTAGTTCCTCTCTGTTTTGCCTTCGTGTATATAACCCAGAGGATCCCACTCTTTGAGGCTTTCAGCTAACTCCCCCCCCCCACCTCTTTTTTTTGTGCCCTTCCACTTTGTCCCCTCGGAATTTTTTTTTCGCTTCCGCTTGCAGTTCTTCTTCCGCTCGTGGTAAACATAGACCCGACGAATGACGGCGCACCGGATCGATTCATAAACAAATTTCCATATAGTGTGCGACGGCGAAGTGCGCGATTGAATTCTCTTTGCGCCTCTTTTTTTTTGTCCGAGGATGAACAAACATGTCGGAGTATTAGAAGAATAAAGAAGAGGCAGAAAGCGAGAAACTTTGGGGAAGAGAGAGCAGGGACGAAGGGAGGAAGCAGTGCGAGCGACCAAGTTTTCACGACCGATCATTTCGAGAAGGGAATATTGCGGGGTTTGTCAGCGGAGAGCGCTGAAGTTGGAAGAAGCCGGGTCTGTGGTTTGCTTCGTTCGGCTGCGCCGACGCCCTTGGCACGCCGGCTTTTCGGGACAGAGAAAGCCACCGGCTCAAAGTAAGGCAAAAGGAAAACAAAAAAAAGTTCGTTGCAGAGCAAATTGCGTTTGTATATAATACATCCAGCTCATTCTCGATGCCTTTTGCTTTGCTTGCTCTCTTGAATTCGAAGTTCCGAGCCTTTCATTTAATAAGCTTCATAATGAACTTTTAGAAACACTCTCGCCTTATTTAATATTCAGAAAGGGCGTGTGGCGTTGGCCCTTGTTCTCGGGGCGTGAGTGTAACACCTCCAGGAGAAAAGGAAAATAAATTGAAAATATAAAATGTATGGAAACTCTCTTTTTTCTCGAAGGCGCGACCTGGTGGTCGTTTCAACAGAGGAGCCATTGGTTGTGTCTTTTTTCTTTTTATTTTTTTCTTTTGTTCTGGTGAAAAAACGAAAGTTTCGCAAGTGCTGGCAACACAGATTACGGCACTGCACTGTCATCGCAGAGCAAAAATATAGTAACGCGAAGATATAATGAAATGACTCACAGCAACTGTGATGCTGCTCTCTCGAAGATTCTAGTATATTTTGGTACAAGACAGCGTTCGCTGGCATGCAGAAGCGCAGATCACCCCTTGATAAAGAAAGTAGACAGTAATCAGTTCTCGGAAGCTGATTTTCTATTGAGGCGCAGGCTTGAGAAACAACACACCGACCTATCTGCGAACTTCTCGTGTGTTCCTCATTTCTGCAAGCGTCGCAAATAAATTAAAGTAATATATTATTTGCGCCAGAGTCTGGTTGCACCTCGCTAATACGCATGCGTACGGCATTGCCTCACTTCTGCTACAGCGTTCTTATTAGCAGCTGGTGCAATATTGAAGGCATATGCGCATGCAAGAAACACATCGACGACGCGAGACGACGTGCTTTCTTGGCAATCAAGAACAGGGGAAATAAGGTCGCGAGTTGTGTACCATGCTTAACACAGAGTCTGCTAAGACCCCTCTACAGTTTTGATGTGTAGGGACCAGAATATAAGTGAGTGGGTCAAAAGTAACAAGATGAGCGAAGCCGACGGCAATCAAATGTAGGCGCACAGACATCTCCATCAATTATGTCACCTCCCGGGGCACTGATTTTTGCCTCCATGGCGAATAATGTTACGGTTGCACCATCGTCATCACTGGAGGAGCTGACTGGGAGTGTAGGGTAATGATGCAGGCCAGAGAGACGTCAGCAGAAGTGGCACTGGAGAGAAGCTTGTGGTAAATGATCCGACATACAAGCAGCAAGATGGACGATTTGAGGCATGTAGGTAATGGCCGCTATACCGATCTTAGCGTGAAGAAAGTGCAACAGCCCTGGGGCGCAGCAGGGCTGCGGGAGAGGCTGACCGGTCAACGAGACGCAGTACTGCGATTGGACGCGTTTTCGGCATCCGTACTAAATGAAACCTTCAAAAACAACGAGAAAATGACCTTGAAGAGTACACGCTGAGAAGAAAAGAAGGCGCGTGGGCTGCAGTGCGAGACGGCATGCCGCGAAAAAGCGTAACGAAACAATTCTCGTGTGGGGCCAGTGACCGTCAGTTACAGCTGTCTGTCCGGCTAATAAGACGCCTTGAGGCGCTGGGTAAACCAGACAGCGAATGCCGCGCAGCCTCAACGCAACGCGGTAAACTCTAGAGACATTGCGACGGGGGAGCTCCCGTTGCGCTCTTGATAAGATGCGAATAGAGTCGCGAGGATGAACAATAAACCTTTCGCTATCCGCTGCGTACACGTATATCTAGTCCAAGTCTACCGTACTAAGAAAGTTGTTCATGTAGAATTGTTCGTAATTGAAAGTTCACAACTCTGGACGTATATGTGAGCTACTGCTGTTGGCCAGCGGCAATTTTTTTTAATTTGAAAACGACTAGACCAAATAAGGGTGTAAAAGCTTCGTGAACTCGGTTCCTGTTTAGGCCCCTCCAATGAGATTTTTTTCCCACTATATCAGAATATCAACTTTATGTTCACAAGTAATATTTATTCCTCTGCTTCCTTCGATGTTAGCGGAAATAAGCGGAAATTCCTACGCAGAAAGAGGAGACGTGTCTTGGTACTGAATTGACGGACAGGAAAATAATGCCATAACAATGAACCGCATCCACAAAGATATACTAATGGTACAGAATGGTTCGAAAGAGCATATGCTACAGTCACCAGTCGTGACGAATGTTGCATCAGTGGATGGAGCCGGTTTACTTAATATAAAATTTGCGAGCGAAAACTTTCGTTGAGTCGGCCCCATGTTACACAGACAGTTCGGCAGTTCGCAATTTCTTTACTGCAAGGATTTGAAATGTGTTTAATAAGTCGTAACGCACCATTGTGATCATGCCTCGTCGCACCATACCCAGGAAATGAGGAGGAAAATTGTTTTGGATTTAATACTACTGTTTTTACAATCATTTTTGCTGATTATGCATTTGTAGGCTCGAGCTATGAGGTATTAGTGATTACACCGGCATATGCCCATCAGTCCCGAAGTGTCTTGTTTTCTTCTTATTCTGTGCTCTCGACTATTACTGGTCTTAACTAATTGTTTAGTATCGCACTGGTAATCTCTTTTTCTATATCCACCAGCAGAAGGAGAGGGGCTGTCTTCTGTAGGATCTATTTATCACTGACTGCGTATCAACAAAGCAACTCGAGTGCGATCCGGCAGTGACGAACTACGCTATCGCATGTGGTGTTTAGGTCGCCATGGCTCACTATGAGATTTTGTATCCGAGCAAAAGAATGCCACTTTTCCTATACGCGTTTTCAGTTGGTGTCAACATAGCGATAGTAGCAGCACGTGTTGCTTCCCAAGAAACTTCCGGTTACTTCAATGATCACTCTCTAACGCTGAAGCAGAAAACTTGTTTCTTTTAGTTGTGGCAGAAAAAGGAAAAACTGTTTTCCCGCTTTCTGATAGAAGGAATGCGCTTAAAGTTAATGACTAACTCATGTAATGGTGTGTGTGGCTTAAAAGACAATGTACATAAACTGTTTGGCCAGGCAAAAGCTAGAAAAGTGTTGAAAATGAGCAGGATACTCGCGAAAGCATTCTTTCCCCAGCAAAGCTCCTACGCTACGCTGCATGGTGCACAAAACAGGAAGCCGTCCAGCAACTCTTAATGTGAACAGCGAAAACGTCCATACCAGCCGCGGTTGCGACGTCTCGGCGACAACGGTGACATTTAGGTTTTAATTTATGCTTTCTTGGGGTTCCTTACCCGGGAGAAAGACAGAGAGATTAAGGTAGGATAGCTATCCAGACATAGTTCCTGTTTAATACGCTGCCGTATAGGGTATGATGGGGTAAAATGAGACATGGAAAAAAACGCATTTTTTAAATTTTTCAGGCTCCTGTAGCTAATACAAAAAGTACTTTACTTTTCTCTCTATTTCACCAATAGGTGCTAGTCGTTGTGTATACTTTTTCTATGTGAAAATTCATGATTGCTCACAGCGTTCGCATAGGAAAAATTACGTGGCTGGTGTCCGTGTGTTCGTGATTCATCGAAAAATGTGAAATTCTGCTCGGCCGAATTTTCAGATCCATGCATGAAGCTACTCCGACATCAGTACAACAACTTCACCATTTCTTTCGTTACTTTATGCTACTAGCTACATACCAACAAAAGCTTGGTTCATCTGGTGCATGGTACCAAAGCGGAAATGTTTTGAGTTCGGGCATGTGGGATCGACGTATGTAACTGCGCGGTAGTAAACACGGACGACAAGAAGATACAAGGACAAGCGCAGACTATCAACTGAAGGTTTATTTTTCACAAACCACATATATATGTCTGAAACAGAAAAAGAAAACACAAAATCTACAAAAAATGATAACTTAGCACTTAACAATCAACAAAACGTGAACGTTTGACAAAAGCAGATTCATGGACCATGTGCGCCACTTGCCAGATACTGTAGCTCTTTATCTAGAAGAGCTAACGACGGTTTGCTGACGCAGTGTTCTGTTTCCCGTGCCATTTTTTCCGCTTCGACGATCATACGGGTATGATCGTCTTTGTGCCTGTACATTACGACCGTGCTTTCGAACTGCGCACATGGTCCATGAATCTGCTTTTGTCAAACGTTCACGTTTTGTTGATTGTTAAGTGCTAAGTTATCATTTTTTGTAGATTTTTGTGTTTTCTTTTTCTGTTTCAGACATATATATGTGGTTTGTGAAAAATAAACCTTCAGTTGATAGTCTGCGCTTGTCCTTGTATCTTCTTGTCGTCCGTGTTTACTACCGCGCAGTTACATACGTCGATCATGCATCACCAACTCGCCCAATCGTCCACCTTGATTGGCATGTGGGAGGGGCAAAACGCGATAACAATGCATATAAACGCTTTAGAGAGTGTCATATTTGCTGCGAAGCAGTTATTTGACTATAGCTTGTGTAACGTGTCCCTCTGTGCGTCCGTACAAATGCCCCGCAACGCATTACTTTCGTCACAGCTGTTGGAACGGTGCCAAGTAGGTCACGCCGCAGCTGCACGTTCACGTCACGCTCACCTCGCAGTGCGCACTGCCGTCACTCTCTCCCTCGTCTGCCGCACGCTCACCACAGCGCTTGCAGCTGCCGCCTCGTACGTTCAGCCGCAACACCGGTTGTTACGCCACTCGCTCCACTACCGCGACCACCACTCGCTACACCGCCGACTCGTCAGTTCAAGCGCAAAAAACCTGACGCGTGCACAACGTACTCGGTGAAACATGCCTGTAGGTGTCACCTATCGCTCGCTTCAACCTCTCCGCCACTCGCAACGCTCGAGCCCCAATCGAGCGTTAATACTCTTTTGACTCGTTTATCTGTAATTCAGAATACGCCGGAAGACGTCGCTCCTTTACCCGCCAAAATATCCTACGAAGCGATTAGGCCTAACCCGGCCTGGCGTTGCCTGGGTGACGCCACCCGTGCGCAACGCTGCTGTTTTACATACCATCAGGGTTGGATGGTGTGAAATTTGAAGTGAATTGTTTCCTCATACTAATCAAAAATTATATTGTTTTGTTCAGCAGGGTTTGGATGTACAAGATTATAGTATATAGAACTTCGTTGGTGGAAAACAACATAAAAAACACTGACTGTTGTTAAAGACGAGACAACGGGGAAGGTACTCGGCTGCTGACGCGCAGGTCGCGTGATCGAGTCCCGGCTGCGGCAGCTGCATTTCCGATGGAAGCGAAAGGGCTGTAGGCCCATGTGCTCAGATTTGGTTGCACGTTAAAGAACCTCAGGTGGTCGAAATTTCCTGAGCCCTCCACTACGGCGTCTCTCATAATATTATATGGTGGTTTTGGGATGTTAAACCCCACTTATGAATAACACATACTACTTTTGGTAGGAGGGAAGAAATGCAGAAGAGGACGATCAGGAATTAGAAAGAGGAGGAAAGATATAATAAAGCAAAAAAATGCTATGAAGAGTCGGAACAAAAGAAGAAAAAACATGAAAAAAGTTTCTCTATAGGAGTGGCAAGATCGGTTGGGTTTTTAAAGGTCAGCCTGACGAGGTCAAGACCTCGTCAGGCTATTTAGCCTTTAGTCTTTGCCTCCCGCAGGGAAGTTTTTGTATTTTTTTCCTGCAAATAAACTAAAAACTAAAAAAAACTAACTAAAAAGCTGCGCTCTCGCTCAAAATAATAAAGGAGAAAGTGGGGTATCAACATTGCTTCTTTATGGGAGTAATAACCTGCCACAACGATCCCTCCCTCTTGGGAGCAGCTGCGAAGGGACGAACTATTACTCCCACCCCTCGCGGTTAACTCTTCAAGAGAACAACACTTGCCCATTGCACAAACGAAAAATCAAGTGTTGGTTGATTGAACCAGCATCTTGAAGTGACTGCACGCATGCCGATACATCTGCAATCGACACGCAAGCATTACAATAAGTAATAAAGTCTTGAAAACTTACAGCAAACACACGGGACTCGAACTCATGACTACTTAGCGTGCACTAACCACAGCACCACACCAAGCTATATACGGCACCAGCCAGAAGAAAACGGGTCAATGTGCAGTTACTCCAAAAACTTTGATTGCGACAGCAATTATATCGACACTCTAAGCTGGATTTTTGCCGCTGGCGTCGGCGTCACTCACTGTATATGTATGCGTATACGGTCGATCCCGGATATACCGAACCCGGATATATCGAATTAATGTATATATCGAACAGTCTAAACATCCCCTTGGAAATCCCATGCAAAAGTATAGCGCTGTTGCACGCGTGTATCGAACTCTCCCGGTCACCGCCACATGCGATATTTCGAACACTACCGCGCGTCAGGCACCCCTTCAAGTGCGCTTCGCCGCTCCTCCTGGGAAGGTTCTGGCGACGAGTTCTCGTGCGCGCTCCCGCGCTCGGTGAGAGAGAGGCTCCGTCGCGTCGCTAGAGTGACCTTGGAAGCCTCAGCCGCGTGGTAAAGAACGCAGGCGAGAGACAGTTGAGGAGAGAGACAGTTGAGGAGGAAGGAAAGTCCAGTTTCTGCGCGCTTGAGCCTGTTGGCTTGAGTGATGGAGTGGTCCACTCTCGCCGCTTGGCCAGTGGCAGTGGTTGCTCCGTCGGGAAACTCGTGAAGTGTGGTGCGTGTTTGTTTTGTTTTTGCGGCGCCGGATCACGCGTTTCGGAACCATGGACGCAAAAAAAAACGCAAGAAGTTGGATTCCTCAACGAAGGCAGATATCATTCGACCGGTGGAGGCCGGCGAAAAGAATCCGTCGGTTTCCAAGGAATTCGGAATTTCTCGGAGCACCTTAAGCACAATACTGCGCCACAAAGCTGATGTGAAGGCAAGGCAGGGCAGTCCGGCCGTTCTGGAGCGTGTCGCGTGGGTGCACCGGAATACGATAAGGCTGAGAAAGCCCTGTACGTCTGATTCCTGGAGACTCGGGCAAAGAACATTCCTGTTGACGCCCCAATGCTCATGGAAAAGGCATAGTAGTTTGCGATCGCGCTA
This sequence comes from Rhipicephalus annulatus, assembly GCA_013436015.1. Lineage (NCBI taxonomy): Eukaryota > Metazoa > Arthropoda > Arachnida > Ixodida > Ixodidae > Rhipicephalus > Rhipicephalus annulatus. The sequence continues at coordinate 178,021 of WOVY01014351.1, forward strand.
GGTGAAGACAACTACACTGGTGGTACAGAATGGCAGCAACGCTTTAAAAATCGCTAGGGCATCGTCGGGAAGACCCTCTCGGGGGAAAGCGGGGCAACCAGCAGCAACAACAGCTTTGAGAAGTGGCTGTCGACGAATGGCCAGACATTTGCAACAGCCTTTCGCCGTCGCAAATATTTAATGCCGAAGAAACTGCCCTGTTTTGGCAGATGCTGCCAAGCAAGACGTTGGACTTCAAGGGCAGCAAATGTCATGGCGGAAAAATGAGCAAGGTGCGCATCTCCAATCTGCACACTGCAAAAATGGACGGCTCGTGTAAACTTCAGCCGTTCGTTATCGGCAAGAGCAGATCGCCACGCTGCTTCAAGAACCCAAGAGGTCTCTCGGTGCGCTACGCATCCAACAAAAAAGCGTGGATGACACGCAATCTGTTCACGAGTGGCTCCGGGCATGGGATACCGAGCTGGAGAAGCACGGCCGCCAAGTCTGTCTCCTTGTCGACAATTGTTCGGCCCACCACGTCACTATCCCACTGAAAAACATCACCGTGAAATTTTTGCCGGCCTACACTACGGCGAAGCTGCAGCCTCACGACCAAGGCATTATCAAAGCCTTCAAGGTTGGGTACAGGCGACGACTGGTGCAGAGGCTCCTGACAAACCTTCGTTTGGAAATCGAACTCAAAGTTGACCTTTTTGGAGCTACACAGATGCTGACAGGCGCTTGGAACGACGTGAAACAAACCACGTGATCATAGGGGGTTCATTTGCACTGCGGAGAAGCCAACATTAGGCAGATTCCGGACAGATCAAGCGGGGTTGACAACGGCTGTTGTCATTCTCGCCGTGCTTTTTCAGCAATGTAGCCATGCTGTCTGTTGTTCAAGAGAAATGCGCCAGCAAATGCTATATGTGTTGAGTTGTACTACGTAGATCCCATGCAATCAGATGCGGGTGTTGCTATAGAAAGATTAGTGTTCAGTCGGAAGGCATACACGCTTGGCCATTATCGTTGGCAGGATTTTCTCTTGGGGGTGCAAACCATTGTTGCATTTGGCTTAGGGAGAGCGAGAGCACCAGTCTAGCTTGAGTGAGGGCAAGTGCTGTTTTGGCTTGAGGGGGGCAAGGACCCTTTTTCCACTTCTCTGCTGACGCCCATGCGCCTGGCTTTTTTTTTTTTTAATCCGTCCACGGCACTGCAAAGCTTGCTCTATTTTTATTAACCACATATTCAGTAGTGAATGCGATATACATGTAGAGTTGGGCAGCGTGTGTCAGCTGCATACGACTAAATTAGTCTGGTGGTCAAAAGGCTAAAAATAAAGGGAGAACTTAAACTAGAGCTATTTGAATGGGCAAGGTGTTGCTGCTAGTGCGTGAATTGAATGCCGCTTCAAAACCTTAGGCGAAAAGAATGTTGAACACGGCAGGGTTGTTGAACGATGATTCACATCAAATGCCGTGAGCCACAACTGTAATACGATCGTAATACGACATGCGCGCTTAACGCGGCCGTTGCACGGCCACTCTCGATCGCTATTCAGCTCGATTCAGTTGAAGACTACAAAGCTTCAGCTGGTTAACTCACACAGTTAACGTATGAGCCCAACGCACTGAAACTATTCCATCCCTGGCTCGATATCGATCAAGAGTGAAAAATAATTTTATACATGTAAATGGAAAAAACGGTCCAAAAGAAGCCGAAGCTAATGTGTGGCCTGCTATAAATATACATATGTAAAACTGGTTGAATGAGCTGACGCACGTTTTTTTTTTTCATTATTACTTACAAGAAACGTAAACATAAAATCAAGGCTTCCAGGCATGACCAGAGCAACTGAGTTTGTTTCGCATTTTATTAAAAACTATAAAGAAAAGTTTCAAAAAAATGCCCCCATATCTGCATGTAATCTGCAAATGTCGTCGAAAGCGACGACATGAGCGCTCGTGTTGTGTGGTTCCTCGCTTCGTCCTTTGTGTCTTTCCCTGCGCTCCCAGTTCGCTGAACGAAGAAAATGAATTACCAACTGGCCCACATTTTGATCCTTCTGCGAAAGACTACAGTCTTGCGTGTGGAAAGAGCGAACAATTTATTTGATGTTCCGCGCAAGAAAATCGGGGAATGGTATTTTGGAGGCGCTGCGTTAGAGTGCCTCGAACATGCAGCGGAGGCGAACGAGCGCATCAAGCCATGTCACACGGGAGACATGAGCGCCACCTGGCAGTGTTCTTGGAAAGCGAAGCACGTGGCTCTGAGACAGGTGTGCGCGCCCGTCTCAAGCGCGAGACGGACGCGCGATTTTCTGTGCGATGCGGCGTGCGTGCGACGATGCGACAGCTGAAGCGGTGACGATTTGTGACGTTTCGTGACGTATTATTGCGTCGCACTGTTACAAAGCTGGTGTAGTGAGCATCAAACTGGCCAGATTTTGGTCGCTGCATCACACCGCTGCATGGCAGCAGCCAATGACAGCGCAAGCAGACGAGTGACGTCATGTTACTAGTGGTGCCATCTCCCTGTGGCCGCTCCCATCACTCGTGATCCAGGCCAGTTCAAGCGAGTCGACGGAGAGGAGTGAGCGTGGATTTGCTGAAATCGCCGACTGCGGCGGCGTGACCAACATCGAGTACTATTCCCTGGTGACGTGATATCATTCCGGATGAATAAAGTGATGTTTGAAGTGTGGCATTTCTGCACGACAACGCCCGTTTTGAAACCGTTAGCGAGACCGGAGATCATGAGCAGCTATGCAAGGTCATTTCGCAGGTAAACACGGCTACCAGCGTTTTTGCGCTGGCTCGATTGGCTTCCACATTTGCTCTTCACATCGGTGGCATCGAGAAAGTAATAGCGTATGCTAACGCATCACATACGACTGCAAAGCTTAATAGTACTGTCCAAAACAAGCACTCGATGGCGAGCTTGAGTAAGAACGGCGTAGGTGACGGCTGGCACCGGCCATGCTAGGCCTACCTGTCGGAGTCGTGAATAATCAGCTGTTACCGCTTTTGCGACGTGCATGTCATTCACGAAGACGTTTTCTTCATTATTTCTTATAGAAAGAAGCGTGGCTGTGCATTGTTGTTTGTTTTAAGCTTCATTACGAGGATACAAAGTCGTCCGACCGCGCATGCCGAAGCACCGCATGGGAGTAGAGCCTGCCGCTGATGGCTCCTTCGCCCCTGTGTGTCCCGAAACGTCGCATGCGGCACGCCGCACCATGCACACCGCATCGCAAGGAATATCGCACGTCTGTCTCGCGTTCAGAGGTGATAAGGTGTAGACCGCAAAACGACGGGTAGGTGCCGCTACCATCGCGTCTTAGCAAAGCGTTGGATACCCTCCCCTTTTCGTGCAAGCGTTGCGTGGTCAACGCAGCGTGATAAGCGCTACGGACCTTAAAATTACCTATGTATGCCTTTTCTAGTAAAAGATGCACTTACAGAATACATACGTGTCGGTATGGGGCCCCAAATTTGCTCAATAATTGCTTATTTATTGACAATTGCACAAGTATGAACGCTGAATTTTGAGCAACATTGGTGGGCGCTGCGGGTGGGGTCGGCCGTTTCAAGTACTCGGTGCTGTTAAGAGTGTACAAACAGACAAATGTACAGACAGACAGACCAAAATTTTTGCGTCGATGGTCTCAAAGAAAGACTATCGTCTTTACAAATAAAGCAACGCTATAAGCGCGAGCGCTGCTCCTACGCTGGTGGTGAGTGGCTTTCCCGCAAGAGATTTGAACCCAAGATGGCGTACTTTGGCGCAACTCCGCTACCTGAAGGTAACATATACAGAAACTCTAGCAGGGGAGCGCGGCGGTGCGTGCCCTGCTATGAAATATACGCTTTAATAAGACAGCGTATATTTTCTCACATACTATGTATAGGATAACATGCCGCGGACAAAAGGCATTGTAGGGCCCATCAGCACCAATTCTACGCCAGTGTGGACAAAAATGTCTAGAACAGCGTGGTTCGCGTCAAGTCAGTTTACAGCCAAGCCAGATTGTATAACCAAGGCTCCGTCAAGCCGCACCAAGAATTTTTAGAACATGTTTGTTGCGTTATATAAGGCTACTTTCTGAGACTAACCTCAAGGATCAAGTCACTACTGACGCGCGTTTGCACATGAGCATAATGCTTTCTCGCAAGATTGCCGGCACGCAGAAGTCACCACTCCGCTTGTTCAAAAAGTAAAAAAAAAGTATTAAGCGATGGCTACACCTCTTTTACCATACCGTGCCGCACGTTCCTCAGTGTCGATGTTCCTCAGAAACCATGCAAGCGCCTACAGCTGCTGGTCTGTGCCTGCAATGTTAGCATCTCTCTATCTCTTGATTCCCTTCTTGTCAGCGGCGCAATGCGTTTCGTAACGGTAGGCAGTTTGAACGCATCTTCGGTATAGTAGTGGCCCCGGCGCACAATCGCGCGATCACCGACGATGAGCGGCGTTTGCAGCCTGGCTGCGCGACGTAATTAATCTTCATCTCCACTCTCTGCGTTTGTCTCTCAGCGCAGTCAACGCACTGGCAGCGTCGTGCAAACATCTCACCCTCCGTGAAGCCGAGTATTAGCTCGGTAACAGAGAAAAACAACTAAGAAAAAAAGCAAACTCCTGTCACTCCAAAAAGATTGTCACTGCGTAGGAGAAAACGTATATTTAAACAGTGGGTAAAGCAAACATACGGGAGATACGTTATCAGAGAAAGTGCTGTATATGACCGGGAGTACACACCTTGAAATTCACAACTTCCTCCTCCGCCCCTCCACTCCCCCCCCCTCCAAAAAAGAAAGAGAAGATAATAAAAAATGAACCATCTCCGTAGGCGTGAAACTAAGATTCAAGGAGCACGCTACAAGAAAATAGAATATGCTGCTTGCTCAAGATATGCAAAACAAGGGATCGACCAAGGCAGGTGAAAATGTACGCAGCCTTAACTAGGCGGGAGGGTGCCCAAATATCTAGCAGAAAGAAGGGGAAACAATACCATACGAGTAGGAAGCAAAATGAATGTGCCACATTGGGGGGCGCTAATGAGTACAGCAGCAGGATCATCTGATAAGAGGAGCGGTGTTTTTTTTCGAGATTGGAAGCGGACGGCACACGCTTGTTCTGTCGCGCTTATTCCTTGTTTTGTTTGTTATTTTTTCACAGAGAAGCGCTAGCGGTACCGAAGGACGGATGTGCTTCAGCGTGGGTGCTAAAAGCTAAGTATTCAAAAGATTAAAATTAAGATGAAAAGCTCCGAAAATGAACAGCTAAAACAACCTGACTCGTTCGCGTTTTCGTTGCGTCTCATTTCATAGTTTTTTTAAATACCAATTACTAAATCAGAGGAATTGTCAAATGCGCTCACCCCCCTCTCCCCCTTGAACCAGAATAAATCCTTCGAAGCTTTTTTTATGGCTCTGTGATATACATTAACGAATCATTCTTGCATCAATTATCCACCTTTTGTAGTTCCGCCGCGATGGTTCAGTGGCTAAGGTACTCGGCTGCTGACCCGTAGGTCGCGGGATCAAATCGCGGCTGCGGCGGCTGCATTTCCGATGGAGGCGGATATGTTGTAGGCCCGTGTGCTCAGATTTGGGCGCACGTTAAATAAACCCAGGTGGTCAAAATTTCCGGAGCCCCCCACTCACTCATATACATATGGTGGTTTTGGGACGTTAAACCCCACAAATCAATCAATCAATCAATCCACCTCTTACAGCGTGTGGATGCGACCAAAACAACAGGGGCCGCAGTGCCTGGGCTTCCAAAGCCAGAAAACAGAACCATGCTTTCCTTCTTTCAGATGAAGAGTGTTGCTTTGCTGCAGGCACATCCGTCCTACGAAAGGGGGTGCGATCTTCAAATGAAAACTTAGGAAACTCTGTACAGCTTGGAACTTACCACAACTATTGGGAAAACGACGCTATTTATTTCACTTATTACGATGCACATATTTAATCACTTTACGTGGATAGCGCACGGGTTATCTGCTGTACAAGCTCGATGGACTACTTTGATGTTCCCTCCTTGCTATTAAACCAAGCCAGTACATACGCCACACCCTTCTGCCTTTAACGTCATACCTAACTTGTTCTATACTAATATGCATTGTACGCTTTGAAGGTTTTACTTTTTAACGCGAAAGGTTTTTATGCTGGGGGCACCATAGCTCCACTGGCATGTTTACATCATGTATACGACGTTGCATATTATATATACTAATAGATCGCAAAAAGAGAACGACAAAAAAAAAGTTCAGCCACTTGGCTTCGAACGCACGGCCCGCCACTTCGTAACACGCTGCGCGAAACCACTACGCCATAAATATTGGTAGTCATCAGAGCACAGGGATTCAAGCGCGTTTTCGTCATCAGTAGCGAAATGGCGTGAAGGGCGTGCGTTGGGCGCGCTCTAACAGTCACCGCCCCACGCGTTCCGATGCGCACGCGCCTTCATGGGGCGTGGGTTCGTGCGCGCGCTTACGAGTATCTTTTAATTTGGGTGCTTTGTACATCTTGTGCTTTCACCGCAAGTTTGCTTTGAACTTGAAGTGGTTAAAGAGTGCATGCACGAAGGTCTCTTCGCTCGCTCCTGCGCCGCGTGTACAAAAGAGGCTCGCCGCCCCCTCGCGCACAAGTGTGAATTGTGACCGTTCGCGCTCATCTTGTGTATACTTGTGCTTTCGTTTCCGGCATTTTGTGTTTAAGCAGCACGCTCCATAGGGCCCCTAAACGACCTGTGAAAATACGCAAAACGAGCACGTCATTCCATCTCGGCATTTCCCGTCTCGCGACACAGTTTGTGACGTCAGCTGTCTCTTCGCGTAACGTCAGGGCCTCAATCGACCGATATTGGAGACATATCTGTCGTCGATTCTCACCCGCCCTCCTTTGCCATATAGTTGCTTGTCCGGTCTGCCTTGTCTCACATGACTAACATGCGCGCTTTCTGCGTTTGAGACTGCGAAAGGGGACATAGCAGCGTGCAATTGGAAAACGTGGATTCCGGACGGGACCTAAGCTTAGTACTGACATTGCACGTGTTTTCTGAAGAAATAGGTGCTCAAGAGAGGAGATGGAGCTTGTAGAAAGGGTAGTGAATGTGAGAGAGAAACCACTCTCTCGTCGTCGAAAGAGTTTTAAGCACCCTGTGTTGCTATGTTGTTTGCTATATATATATATATATATATATATATATATATATATATATATATATATATATATATATATATATATAAGGGACCTAAGGGCTCGTTTTTTGTGTTTTGAAACAATAATAATGAGATCTAACAGACAATAATGCCAAGAAATGTATAGGGAAAGTTATTAGAACCCATGTAATGTAAATAAAGAGAAAGAAAAGTGGGTGAAACCATAACTTCCCGTGAGCATTTATGTGGGTTTATATGTGAATTTAAACTTTCCCACGTTTAAATTCACATATGAACCCAATGAAGTGGCTGTGGGGATTGCCGCCGTGATAGCTTAGTGGTAGAGCAACGAACGCGTTATTCGAAAGTCGTAGGTTTGATTCCTGCTCACGACAAGTTATTTTTTTCTCCCACTTTTTTTGTTCCTATTTACATTACATTGGTTCTAATAACTTCCCTTATACATTCCTAGGCCTTATTTTCTGTTACATCTCATTATATATATATATATATATATATATATATATATATATATATATAGAGAGAGAGAGAGAGAGAGAGAGAGAGAGAGAACGCAGTAAATGATCACTGAGATTGGTGGAAGCGTTCACTTAAGCAGCAAACTAAAAATCCTTTATCAACTACTAACAGTTCGGAAAACGGAGCCTTCCCTTTAGGGCTTATGAACCCTGATGAAGACGAAGACTGGTCCCCCTATTGTAACTGGTGATTATTAAGTAATAATGTGTGGCTTTTACATACGAAAACCACGATACGATTGTGTGAGACGCCGTAGCGGAGGGCAGCCAAAGTTTTTATGCTTCTAGTATTCTTTACCGCACGCTTCAATTGAAGTACACTGACCTCTAGCATTTTGCCTATGTTCGTTAATAAGCAATTTGTTATTTTGCTGCTTAAGAGAAATCCTCTATGATGCGAGCACTTTTTCAGTGTATATACATACTAAACTCGCTGCCGAAACGACCTGATGATAATCGAATTAGGATGCAAGAAAAGCCTTAATCTAGACAGCTATTGTTTTTTTTTCTGAAGCGAAAGTACGTCACTTCGCATTCTCTGCCTTCCGAGCCTAGCACGGCGACTCCGAGCGAGCTTCACTTCCGCGCTTAAATCTTCGTGCTAAGTGCTCCGGTACCTAAGTAATAGGCTTTCGTGTACTCTGAAGAGATGGCGGCCGCAAAAAAAAGAAAGAAAAACAATGACGCTCGGCTCAAACATCCCCATCTACCGATCGCGTTGCACCGACCACTACATGTGTCGGAAGTGGCATTATGTATACATACACGAACTCAACCAGAGGCGACAATTCCCGATCCCTCGTGCGTGTTGTGTAGCCGCCCGGAAAAGCCGCGCCAAGTTGAAAGCGGAGGAGAGGGGATGCATGCACACGCACACCCTCCCAGGCGATGATGAATTAAGCGCGCCCCTCGCGAGAAGGCCTGCCTCCCTCGCTGCATTGCGCGGCCCTTTCAATCGAATTTAACTGGGCCCTTATTTGCCGACACCGATAAACGTGCCACGCGACTAACGACGGGCCAGCCCACCCCTTTCAGCCGAGTTATTAATCATCGTAAGAACATTTTGCATCGATGGCACACCCTCGGGGTGACTCTGTCACTGCTTGTTTCGCGAGTGCCAGTGGACGTGCACTTGAGCTCTGGGCTGATAACTTTTCGAGCGGTGGCTGCTTCTACTACGCCTGATGCTGCTACTCGTAAAAAGAGACCCACAGCAAAGCAATAAAGAAAACAGACACGCAGAATTTCGGCATACTTTCTGACTTTTTTACGTTGTGGGGCGCATCACTCAGTGGTGTGAGAGTATAGGTGTGTTAAGTTTTCGCTACTTCGCAAAATGGCTCAGATGATCGGGAGATTAACGCGATTGTACGTTCTGGCTATTGAAGGCACTGCCTTCATTAACTTTTTCCGGTAGTTTATTCATTAGAGGAAAAGTTAGTGTGATGACACATTGATTCGTTTGAGCCGCATAAATAAGGAAAATATTGGCCGCGTGTCTCTATGCTTCTCTGCAAATGACAGTGAAAGACGTTAGCCTTCTGCCTGGAGGCGCTATGTGAGATATGACACCATCTGGCAGTATTGTGAAGAAGCGAACGTTTTTTAGAACGCAGGGCCACTGGTAGGTGGCAGCACCAGGTTGTTTTAGGTAAAGCCCCTGAATTTTTTAGCATAGCAAAGGAAAGATCCTTTTTACCATTCACAGCGTCGCATTCTCAGCGCCGTGTAATAAACACTTTGGTCTTTATATTTACACATCTATGTATGTTCCAAATAAAGAGACACATTGCCGACACCTACGTATTGATGTTACATCTCATATAGGCGTAATATTTGCTTTTTGACGGAAAGCGTTCACAAGTATGAACCTAGATCAAGAAGAGTGGGCGTTGAGCAAAGGGTTAAACGTTCGCCGAGTGGCTTAATTGCTAGACAGGCACCGATATTCAGACTGAAAGACTAAAATGTTTGCGCTGAAGTAGTCCAAAAAGACTATCTTCTCTAAAATTGTGCGATGAGTCTGACTGAATAACTGCACCCGATAAACTCGACTGTAACTATCGGGCTTAGACTTGGCAGCGAAACAATGGACCAACTATAATTTCTCAGTAACGTGAGGTATCAGATGGTAACATGGAATCCGACAGTATGATATCCAATGAATTTGAACAATCCTTGTGAACCCAATTTCGTACGTTTATTGCAGCTATACTTGATCCAGAGTACAGTGTCTGAGTGTTCCGAGTATGATGAGTGAATCCCTTATTCTCCATAGGGAAGAATGTGCAATCTCCTCAGCTGCTTGAAGGCAACGGTCTTGTACGGTTGGTTATAGGCTAATAGTGTTAGTATTACTGTGACGTGTGACTGTGAGTGCACGTGCTCTCCTCTCTCTCCCTCTTTCTATCTTTCAAACTCCATATTACCTGTCTCCAGTGTGAGGTAGCATACCAGTCGTTCGGGACTGGTTAATATCACTCCCTTTCCTTTCCCTCTTGTTCCCTATCCCCTGAACCTAATTATCATCACGATTAGAAGGAGATTCATGACAGCCGTAGCCCACATGGGGAGTTGGCGCTGCAGGGTACATTTACAAGAAGTCATTGCAGGTGGTCGTTTTTCGCGTTTCTATGAGCACCGGCTTCATGAAACGTGGTCTCTCCTGCGCGCGAGCTTAGGTCACTTCGTTTGCTGCCGCGGCCGCGTTGCTAACACACGATGGAAAAATTGGGACAGTTGTTCGCGCTTGCCCTGTGTGTACTTTTGCGTTCGTTTTGTGGGTTTTCCCGTTTGAACAGCGCACTTTAAGCGTCGAGCTATGACAGTCCGCGCTCGTCCCATGTATGCTCCATTCGTGCACGTTTTCTACTTTAAATGCGTGCTGCAAGTTTCGAGCCGCTTGCCGTTCTTCGCGTGGCTTGATACTTTGTTGCTGTAGGATTCATTGTTTCGCCCTTGTGGCGGAACAGTGCACAATAAACGTCCAACTACCTTTGTGAAGATACGTTTCATTATCGTGTTATACCAACTGCTATAAATAGGATGCTAGAAATAGCGAACTGCTAGAAATAGGGAAAAGTTATTTTTATTAGAGCGCATGCGCACTAGGCGTAGATGGTACTGCGCACAAATGTCTCACAACTGCGCTTCGACTAGGGACAATGGCGAGCCTCGAAGACAATGGTCGGACATCGTGAGGGTGTAAAGAGCTTCGCTTCTACAAAGCACGAAAGGAAAGGCGGAACCTCACGATGAAAAATTCGTAAACAGATCGAGTGTGCTGCAGAGCGAACGTTTCAACAAGTAGACTTGTATTTTTCAAGGCTGTAGACTTGAAAACCACATGTCACTCTTTACAGCACTCATCTGACATACCTTTTCTTGAAAAAGACAAGTCGTCAACTCCAGCTCGCCAACGCTGTTTGCGAATTTCTCATGACGGGATCGTGGACCTCCGTCCTCAAAAATTAGGCACTTGTAGTGATAACAACGAGTGTTTAAAGGCCCTGTAGGAAGCTAGAAAAGCCGTTGGCACTTACTTGATACTTGGAGTACAGATTCCGGCATATTAAACTTCCAGACGCTTCTCTGTAAGCGTCTTCATTAACATGGTTTTTATGACATTTAAAATTACACACAGAAAGAAACACGGAAGACAAACGCCGATCCTCTTGGTTTGTCGCATGTTTGTGATGTTATGTTCTTTTACGTGTATTAAAGCTCTGTTGCCTGAAGTAAGCAACCAACCAGCCCATTTTGACTCTAGGAGTCTAGTGAATTGTATACTACTGCGCGTTCTAACTGGATACAGCTGTGTAACTGGCGGGCGGGAACCATTGGTCATCGATAACTTTGGAGCGCTCTCACATCGGCACACAAGCCTGCATGTTCACAGTCTACTTTGCTGGACTACTACGGAATACGACTGCAGGACAAAGTAATGAAATCCTTCTTGTTTTTCTGCGAACTGCCCGTGCCGCATCCTGATGCTCTGTGCCACCTTTTGCCCCGGTTCCTAGGTACCTTCGGCGCTGTTACCGTGTTCTGGAGTCTTTGTTAACTTCTTGCATAAAGGAGGAGGAGGAATAAATGAGGAAGGACATGGAGGTTAGCCAGTTCTCAGACCGGCTGGCTACCCTGTTTCTTGCATAGAGTTGCCTACAATGTTTACTAGAGAGAACTGTGGCACTGTGATCGTTCCGTCTCCATGGGAATGACGGGCAATACACTGATTTGCCTTGTCTGCGTGCTTGCGGCTTCGAACATATTTGTGACTTTGGTTAGTGTTGTGTTTTGGACTTTGCTATGAATAAAAGAGCAGCTCACTCTCAACCTCGTGAGCTGTTTCGAATGTCTGACCACAAGAGTCAAGGGGGTGAAATGCGATTGCTGATTAAAAAAAATATTTGGGAGCTTTAAAAAGTCAATTAGATAGCTGGAGTCGAAAAATAAACAAAGATTAAATTTTTGTGCTGCCCTTCAATCTCACGCTCACAGAGGCGCCACGCGTTGAAGCTCCTTGGGGTACTAGCGCCACCCTTCCTTCCAGCTTATTATTACGAAACTCGATGCTTTGGTGTCCCGTCCACTTCGAGTCCACAGGTAGTTTCAGTTGCTTACAACGCGCTGCTGGTAGACTGGTATCACAATGTGCCACAGTGTTTCTATTCTTTCCGACAGTAATGGCATTGCTTTTTTTTTTCTACGCGAGGTGGAGGCAGATAATATTGGACAATCATTTTTTAGGAAGAATCGGGAGAGGCAAACTCTTTGCATATAGGGGAAAAAAGTTATTTGTCCCTTTTATGTCATTCCTGACTTGCCACTTTATATATCTCTCTTTAAAGAGACATGTAGGCTCTCTTTGGGGGTCATCATATGCCCTTAGCAGTTTTGTAACGCACAATATATCCTAATGGGACCAAAAACAAATTTTAATAATGCCTATTTTCTTTAGCGCGATAGAAAACTTATCGTTGAGAGCGTCTAATTACGGAACAGTAATCTGGAAAACGCTACGAAACAATTGCAATCCAACTTTTTTTTTCAATCTGTGGCGAATACGAAGTCGCAAACACTAGTGATAACCGTTTTCTGTAAACACTGCGAGCGAGAGTGGCTTGTGTTCAAAAGCGGTGCTTTGCTCCGCAAGCGTGCTCGTCGTGCGCATGACCCACGGCTAGGCGTGTTCCACTGGCTACCGTGAAGGCAGCGCCACTTCTCCCTGCGATATGTAAACAGCTCAAAATGCAGCGTGCACAGATGATAATAGACATACTGTAACCTTAAGGAACAACTATGGCACACATGACAGCATCAGAATACGTAGCTACGTACAGCAAAAGTGACCGACTTCAACATCAAGATTCAAGGCTGTTCCAATAGGCAGCGCCACATACCCTTTCTCGTTACATTTCAACTCGATTTAAAGCTTTAAATCCTTCTCACAATGCGAAGAGGGTACTGGGATTTGTTACTATATTTCACGGTCTATTTATTTCTACCATGACTTAAACACACGTTTTGACCTGCTGTTGATCCCTTTAAAAGAAACTTAACACAGCTTGTCCGCTAGGACTTCTTTGCAGTTATTTTTCACTCTGTCTTAAAGAGAGTTCCACATGTGACAAATCAGGGCTCGAAAATAACAGCCAAATGACTTTCTTCTCTAAAAGGTGCCTGATAGGTTTAAAGAAAATAGTTCAGAGACGATGTTTATGTCGAATCGAGAGCGCTGGCATTATCGGGGGAAGTGTTAGAAATACAGCAACTTCTTGAGCGTGGGCACTTTTTTACCTTGTGTGAGTGCCTCAACAATCTGGAGCAATATTTGATTTTTTTTGCACACGAAAAATAAAACGTGCAGGAGAATCCAATTACGCATCTACAAACACCAAGTTCAAACAGAATGGGTGCGATCAAGGTGATCATACGTGGTGGGACCGAACTTACTTGCTTTCTCTAAAAAAAGGTTCTGTTTTCACTTCCACGTTAAAGGCCAGCTGGCTCAGCTATTACCTGGCTGAGCGTGACTAGAACCTGTTCGAAACAAGTTTACCATGAGCCTATAGATACTAACATCTCTTATTTCGTGGTGGCATACTACCTTTTAAAAATGCGCTAGGTAAACACCGAGCAAGAATCTCGTCAGGAAAGCTATAGTGGTTTGCTAGGAAAAACAATGAGGCAGCCGTGCGCTTAGTTTTTGCACACAGTGAAGGAACCAGTGAGAAAGTGCTAAGCAAGAGTAGTGTTATCTTATTAATAAAGCAGCTGAATATATGCTATTGTTTGTTTCAAATTTTCTTTTCTGTGATATTGCGTTTGAATACAACAGCGTCTGTGTTCTCATGGTGATGTATGTATACATCGTGTTCATGCCGCGGTTGTTCAGTGGTTATGGGGCGCAGCTGCTGACACGAAAGATGTGAATTCAATAACGACGGTCACATTTCGATTGAGCCGAAAAGCTCGAGACCTATGCATTCAATGTTACGTGCACATTAAGAAAGCCCAGCTGGCCGAAACTTTTGGAGCCCGGCACTATACGACGTGCCACATGATTGCATCGCGTTTTCGGCCCGTAAAGCCCTAGCATTTACATTGGTATTATGAAGTAGACAAAGTGGAGCATCAATTGCACCACTGTCAATTCATTTCGAAGGAATGAAGAGTAACACATGTCCTTACACAATAAGTATACGTGTGCTATTATCGTAAAAACGTGTACGTGTTTTTTACATTCAGACATTTCGCGCAGGATTCAACGGAGAGCTCTAGCGCTGCATATTGACAAGTTAAAACGAACAGTATACACCCTCGGGGAGCCGGCTGTCTCCTGTCACGTCATTTCTCCCCCCCCCCTCTCTCTCTCTATCTTTTTTCATTCTGCTTGACCGCAATTTGAAAAGCTAACGGAACGTTTTGTTCCATTATCTTTCTGGCGCATGCTGCCACTGTCGCTTTTGAGTTTTCGCGAGTGAACAAAACGTAAGGAGAAGGATGGTTCGGGGGTGGGCTATCAGTTGACTATATATATATATATATATATATATATATATTAGCAGTGCCGTAGTGATTGCCGGTGCCGTCTATGTCAGGCGTAGTGGACGACAGCGCACGCGTACGCACGGAGCACGTCTTTGCGTGCTCCGTCACGAATGCAGCAGCGGAACATCTGCAATTCTTTATTGTATTGATGGTGATCAAGACGGCGCAAGACTGCTATGTTCCCTTTTGCTGTCAACCTGGAGTCCCCGATAGTGAAGAGAAGAAGGTACATCTATTTGAGAAATGGGAAAAATTCGTTACTGCCTGTTTGGATGGAATAGGAGAAGCATTTGTATTTTGTAAAAGCTGCTAAGCGACATCAGCCACTTAGCGCTTATTAATGCGTAAGTGAAATTTCTTTTGTGTGCTCTAGCTACTGCAACACTCACTGAAACTGCGTTCTTGTACACTCTCCTTCAATATGTGCTTTGTTACCCAACAAGAGTGAGATTGCTAAGACAGCGTTGTGTTTTTGCTTTTTGATACATTGATCTTGTGCAACACAATTCGTTACCAGGATTTGTAGCCCCAACAAGCTCTATTTAGTTGCCTCTTAGTGTGAAATACACAGCGCCTACCCATGAAGCTTTCTAATGAATAAATTTGATGGCGTTTGGTGGTTTTAGCAACAAAGAAAAAAAACTGACACAATACCAGAGTATACATTGTATACGCCTTCTGATTGCACAACTGCGCGGATAACTTATTATTACAACAATGTTACTTTCGAAGAGTGTGTGTACATTGCGTAGATCTTGTCCACAGTCATTTTAACTTATAGCAGCGCTGCCTATGCCATATATGATGTTGCTTCACGGCTGCTGCAATACGACAACGATGACTTGTAATATTTCAGTGAAGTTACGTTGTAACTCGTTTTATGAAATGATTTTATGTTACGGCTGTAGTGCAGAATGACGAGCAAGAGAGTTCCGTCGAGTTCTATACGCTTGCTCATCAGTCCACTTCATAGGAATAAGGAAATGTATATAAGGGAAAATCAGAGTTCGATATGCATAAGAATGAAAGGGGACGTTTCATACAATCGAAGTATGTAGTGATATTTGTTTTCATCATTTCTGTCTGAACGTGTTCAGAAAGAACATCTGCGGTGGCGTATCACTCAATAGACAGTAATACATAATAATATTATGGGGAGCTTAACGTCACAAAACCACTATATGATTATGAGAGACGCCATAGTGGACGGCTCCGGAAATTTTGATCATCTAGGGTTTTTCAACAGGCACCCAAATTTGAACACACGGAACTACAGCATTTTCGCGTCCATCAAAAATGCAGCTGCTGCAGCCGAGATTCAATCGCGCGACCTATGTGCCAGCAACCGAGTGCCTTGGCCACTAGACAACCGCGGCGCGGACACCCGATAGATACGTACTGCATCTTACGTTCTGCATATACGTACTGCAGATACGTACTCACGGATGGAAACAGGACACTCGTAGCGCGTGGCCGCCGGTGCATCTGCCACCACTCATGAGTGCTCGCGGAACCAGGATGTTGCATTGTGGTATAGTGTGAGGGCGAGAACAGCTACGCAGCAGGCTTACCCCTTCCGGTCGCTAAAGAGTTCGCATTGAGTTCACGAAATGAACACTGCCAGCATGACACTGCAAGGCTCGTGCGCGTTCGCATGCGTGCAGCCCGAATTGAGTGGACGGTGCGAACCATTTATATTGTGGTGCAAGCAGACGATGCTCTCAATCGACGCCCTTCTACGATGGGGCACGTAGGCTTCGCTAGTAAGAAAATTGATATCGCTAAGATGTCTCACCTGCAATGCGCTCGTAGACATGATAAATAGCTGCACAAAAGCAGATAAAGTTTGTGAAGCTTTTTGTCACGACGAAAAAGAAAAGCGGCATTCACGGGCCTGTTTTCGTGCAGCATGGAAACAATGACTTGGTACTTTGTTGTTTCGCCCCGAGCAGTGAATAGTGCGGCTCTAATTCGTGGCAAGCATTTCTATAGCGGTCGGCTATGGAAGAACAAGCGAGTTTCTTGCATTTTATTCAAAAATAGGCCACAATTAGCCCTAACGACACTAACGCACGATATTATTTCCATGATGCACGAAGACAAGCATGCCACTCATTTTCTTTCTTGTCGAGGCGGAACCCCGAAGTATACTTTGCATGCCTTTGTGTACATATTTATCGTACCTACGAACGCACGCATGGCGCAATCTCCAAACTGAGTCCTGTGTCTTACTTGCACAGCTTGCGTACCAAATCGCCTGAGCACGCAGAACGAGAGTGTAGTCCACTGGCGCGGCAATAAAAGTGGTGCGCAGCGGCGAGCCAGTTCGGTCGACATGCGAATGTGCGTGAGCCTTGCAGCGCTACCCTGGCAGTGTACACATGGTTAACTACAGGTCGACGATTTGGCGACAAGAAGGGGTAATCTTGCTCCGCAGGTGTTATCCCCCTCGCTCTATATCACAACGCAACACATTGGTTCCACGCGCAGCCACGAGTGGCGGCACATTTACCGTCGGCTACACGCTCCGAGTGTCCTGTTTCAATGTGTCAGTACTGTACCTCAAATCACAGATGTTCGTAGTTGCCGACAACGGTGAGGTGTACGCTTCGACAGACAAAAATTTTGCAAATTCGTCGGCCGGAGAGATGGCACCGTTGTGCAGAGGATGGCTGAATCATCTTCACTGGCAAGCGGCAAAATCGCTCTTCCATACTGCGTGGCTGGTGGTTTGAAAGCGCTGCCGTTGAGCATTTTTTCGAAGTACGACGATTCTAAGCGGCTACATTAGAGCGCATAAACACAAAATTCAACGTGAACACACTCAAAGAACATAATATGGTGTCCCATGAGAACGCGGCCGCTTCTGGACATAACCAAGATGGCGAGTCAAGACATCCTCCTAGTACTGTTGCGAGACGTCCGAGCGATTTTGCATAATTTGGAATCTGACCGAAATGGCTGGTGAAACCTAAACCAAAACTTGCAATAGCACAACTGCTATACCTGTCCCAGACGTCTGGAATGGAGATTAAGTAAGGCCCCGGAAACTCAGCGCTAGTTTCGGTTTCAGGGAATATGCATGCTCGTAGCGCTTGCCGGGCATCCTAACACCTGATTGAACCCAGTGAGGTTAACGTGGATGTTCGCATTTGTAATCTATCACCAGTTTTTATGCATAAAGAAATTTCGACCACCCATAAAAAAGTCACCGTTTGTTCATTCGTCTTTTTCAGTCCTTATTTTATGATTTTTCAATCGGGCGAAGCACGGGAAGACTTTTGTTTGCCACTTGCCTCCGCTCCCCCTTGCCACTTGCTCAGCGATATCACATCTGGGATCGGGCTCTGTAATCTTGGTCGGTTAGCATGCCAAGTATGAATGCGGCAAAGATAAGGCATTTGATGTAGCGTGCAGCGAACGGAAGCCACAGTAGGCCTGGTGAATCAGGTTAACCACGCATTAGATGAAGATGGCTGAATTGTGACATCACATGTTTTACGTGACTCTACAGTGTGTTTACCCCGAGATTTCCATTCCGCCGCGATGGTCTTGTGACTAAGGTACTCAGTTGCTGACCCACAGGTCGCGGGAGTCAATCTCGGCTGCAGCGGCTGCATCGTAGATGGAGACGAAAATGCCGTAGGCCCGTGTTATCACATTTGGGTGCACGTGAAAGAACCCCAGGTCGTTGAATTTTTCGGAGCCCTCCACTATGGTGTCTCTCATAATCATATAGAGGTTTTGGGACATCAAGCCCTACTTTTCGATTTGATCTGTATTTCAAGGTCCGCAAATATTTTCGAGGTTTCCCTGTGGCTATGGCTGAGTAGAAGTATTTGGACCCATTATTCCAGCAGGTATTCATTTTGCATGATTACATGAGTAAACCCTGTTCTCTGCAAACCTGACTGGACCTACAGAAGTGCAATGTCGCTAGACTACTTGATCGTGACGGCCACCAAGCTGCTGCCGCCAAAATGGGTTTGATGAAACGCTTCAATTCATGTTAGCTCGGCTGAATATTTTTTCTTTTTGCTTTTCGTATGTATCTCAAATGACATCAAGTTATTATAGGCTCCTCCCTGTCCATGAAATTCATGTAGCCGAAGTTTGAGTTTTTCCATCTAATACTGTCAGCGAAAAACGTGTGACGGACTAAATGGTTCTAAAAATCATTACAGCGAATTTCGCTGGAGCCAACACTTTGACAAGGTAACTTTTCTTCCTGAAGGCAATGCTGTTGCACTGACGAGGTCAAGTCAACTTGTCTAAAAACTGTTTTCAGCGACGTTCTCTCATGAAAAATTTCTGATCTCCAAAAGCCTCTCTGTGGCTTGATACTACAGACTCGTTTGGTGCTGAAGTTGTGTATGAAAACTATGCGTGCCATCATAACAAACCTGATCGAGCAAAATACAACGTGTCCTACTCTTGATTGTTGATAAGGTTCGCATTGGTTCGAATATTATGAGTTCAATGTTCAGTTATTATGCCCATGTGTCAGTTGTAAATTTAAGCTGCTTTTAGAGATTAACATTTTCACACTGTGTGTATGTATGCTCTTTTTTTGTACAAAACCTGATAATAAAAGATCATTTTAATATTGTGCCGATCGAGTTTTATTGGCAAACCAGTCAGCTTCACTTTCGCCATTTCAGAACACGCGAAAAAAACAACTAAAAAAATATGGTTACCAAAATTTCACTAATGGCCGCAATGCCCAAGCAGCCAGTGGACCCGAAAGAAGGCACCAGCGCTTTCTGCTTGCATGCGAAGTGGGTAAGGAGGGCTTCCACGGCAACCTTCCTCCTCTCAATTTTCGTTCTTTTCCTCTATTTAATGACCTCACTAGTGACATGATAAAATGTTTTGTTCGTGATTTATTCATAGTAGGATTCCCGGCAGCCGCCAGTGGTAAAAGCGGCGCTGCCACTGCGTATCAGCATGTGAGCGCGAATACATGCGATGTATAAGGAGCTTCCACCCCTGATTGAGTGAAACCACCGATCAACTTCGCTTCGTGGGTGTGTGGGCTGTAAGTGTGATAATAGCACGCACAACTCACGTGCGTTAGCGCATGTCGAACACACACCACTCCAATCATTGTCGTGGACAGTCGCACCATTCGGGCCGTCTGCTATAGCAACACCCATCTTCACTTCGGTTCGCTTGCCTATTTCGTTCAATTTAATTACTCTGCAATAGTTACCAGAGGCCGCTTTTTCGAAATATCAAAGCGTCAATGGGCCCTTTGACGTAGGGACGTCAAGGTTCTCATTTGACCCGACTGTCTGCCTCCACTAATTAAATAAGTAATTCATTGAATTGTTTTAATTACAGCCGTAGGAGACGTCGGCAGTCAACTTAAATACCCATCACTACGGAGCCCGCCGTGTTTGTCTAGTGGCTAAGGTACTCGGCTGGTCACGCGCAGGTCGCGGGATTGAATCTCGGCTGCGGCGGCTGCAGTTTCGGTCTAGGCGAAAAATCTGTAGGCCCTTGTGCTCAGATTTGGGTGCAAGTTAAAGAATGCCAGGTGGTCCAAATTTCCGGAACCCTCGACTACGGCATCTCTCATAATCATGTGTTGTTTTTGGGACGTTAAACCATACATACCAATCATTCCATCAATCAGTAGTGATCTCTTGAAGATGCCCCCTTTTTTTTTCCGGAGGCCGTGTATCGCATCACGAATTCCCGGGTTGTTCGCTGTTTTGAATCGCTTACCGCCTGGAATTTTTCTTTTCAGAAGAAGCTTTGTTTGTAAAAAATCTGCATGACTTTGATGTCTAGCTTTGCACTGCGAAAGAGCGTACGACACTTTCTCCCCTCCCTATATGTACAGGGGTGGTCCGAAGTTTTCAGTGCCTTGTCCCATGTATATTTATGGCCTGAGCACTTTCTAGCGTATACCTGTGTATTCCTCCCCCTTGCGTAATTTAAAGGTGCTCCGACTTTCATCAAATATGTTCGGGCGGTGATAAGTGGGAATGCCGAGCTCAATTAAAGCAACGTCTACGCGGTGTCTGTGCGATGCTTCATTGAACGCTGATGCTGCGGCTTTAGCAGATGAGGAGCTGCGCAGCTGGGCATGAGGTCGAGTGTTGTGTGTTCTCGGTCGCGGCCTCTTCCAATGAAGGCAGGGCAGACTGCAAACATGCTCGTGTTCGGCGTTTCAGGATCCATAATGTGCATGCGGAGGGTGTACGAAATTGACCCAGCGGCTCCCACTTTACGACGTTTCCCGTAATCCCGTCTGACGTTATCCGGCTTGCTTAAGCCAGTAATTTAAAGACGCTCTCCCTTATTCCCGATTACCATGCCAGCACTTCTATGCAGAACTACAGCGTAAGGAAGCTTGTAGTGAGTGCCACTTAATTGAAACTTAACATGCTTTCGGCGCTTCCTCCCCTCGTACAAAGACGACGATGTGTGCCTCTTTCACAATGCTTTGTTTACAGGCTGACGATTTTCGCTTATTTTTTATGTTCCTCTCGTAGCTACTAGGATTCTTTGCCACTCTGGAAGTTGACTCACCAGCGTACCCTCCAGGCATGGCACCGCCATCGGCGGTCACCTCGGGGACAACATCAACACAACATCAACAGTGAATCCAGCGAAATGAACAACATCAACAGTGAATCCAGCGAAATGTATTCATCAGGCTGTGACGATTCCTACGTTCATTTAACACCTGCTTACAGTCGTAAACCGAAAAGATGTCCTATGGGTGCTTCCCCACCTT
Source organism: Rhipicephalus annulatus (assembly GCA_013436015.1). Lineage (NCBI taxonomy): Eukaryota > Metazoa > Arthropoda > Arachnida > Ixodida > Ixodidae > Rhipicephalus > Rhipicephalus annulatus. The sequence goes on from WOVY01014351.1 coordinate 199,511, forward strand.
CTACAGCATCTGCTGTGAAGCAGGAAGTTACTTCGGTGTACTAAATCGTTATATTTGTGCCAGCAACGCCATCGGACACACTGAGGCACCTCAATCGGTTGGCCATTTTGAGAAAACTTAAGTCATTGGCGCCAAAAGATATATTAAAGTATCAGTCAACCCCTGAAAATGTCTCTGCCATTGACGTAATACACCACTCATTTCTGCTATCTCTGACTTACGTCAGAGACTGATTGTATCAAGGTCCAAGCCGATATTCCACGAAATGAGGACATGATGGTTTGTGTAATTTACGATGTTAAGATCACAATTTCTTCTGCCGACCTTCGCATGCTGATCAACACAACGAGTGATCACACCAAAATCGTCAAGTATCATGCCTGGTTACATCGCATTGCTTGCTGATTGTTTTCAAAGAGGACACTTTGCCACCCAGCATGTTTCGAAACGGCGTTCATCGAATTACATGAAAACCACTATAATGCCACAAGGGCCAGAAAATGGGTCATGTGAGTCGAGTTCACAGGAACGCGGTTGTTTACTCTGGATGTGCAGAACCCCACAATGAAGGATTCTGCCGAGAAACTAACTTACCTCAAATGTCCCAATAGCCACGCATCCCATGAAGCTTCATCGTGAAACCATCAAGTAATGGATCGTAATAAAACATACGGCCAGGAGTGGCTCAACACACAAAACATTCACTGATACTATCGGAAAGTGACAACGACGTTTCCGTCACCGACGGGGGTCTAGGAATCATCATCATCATCAGCCTGACTACGCCCACTGCTGGGAAAAAGCCTCTCCCAAGATCTACCAATCAATCCGGTCTTCTGCTTTCCATTGCCACAATATACCCGCAAACTTTTTAATCTCATCGGCCAACCTAACTCTCTGTCTCCCCTTTGTGCGTTTGCCTTCTCTGGGAATCAGGTCAATTACCCTTAATCACCCTCGGTTATCCTGCCTAAAAGGTCCGTGTCCGGCCCATGTCCATTTCTTTTTCTTGATTTCAACTATGATATCTTTAACCCCGGTTTGTTCCCTGCCCCACTCTGCTCTCTTCTTGTCTCTTAAGGTTACACCTATTATTTTCATTTCCATCATCGCTCGCTGCGTCGCCCTCCATTTAAGCTCAACGCTCTTTGTAAGTCTCCCGGTTTCTGCTCCGTAGGTAAGTACTGGCAAGATGCTACTGTTATATACCTTCCCCTTGAGGGAGAGTGGTAATCTACCAGTCATGATTTGAGAGCGCTTGCCAAACATGTTCCATCTCATTCTTATTCTTCTAGTTACTTTGATCACGTGGTTCAGCTCCTCGCTTATTACGTGTCCTAAGTAGAAATACTCCTTAACGACTTCCAGCGCCTCTCCACGTATCACAAAGTGCTCTTTTTTGCTGAGATTGCTGCACAATATTTTGGTTTTGTGCATATTAATTTTCAGAGCTACTTTTCTGCTTTCTGTGTCCAGTTCAGTAATCATGAACTGTAATTCGTCCGCTGAGTTACTCATCCAGCGAAACACAGCGAAACACAGCGAAACACAGGTTATCAGCGAAACACAGGTTACTGAGGTACTCTCCTTTACTCTTATTCCTAACTCTTCCCAGTTTAGGGTCCTCAATACCTCCTATAAACACGCGGTGAATAGCATTGAAGAGATCGTGTCTCCCTGTCTTACATTCTTCATTATTGGGGTTAATTCACATTATTTATGAAGAATTATGGTAGCTGTGGATCATCTGTAGATTTCTTCCAGTATGTTTATGTAGGGTTCTTCGATGCTCTGATTCTGTAGTGCCTGCATTACTGATGATGGCTCGACTGAGTCAAACGCGTTCTCGTAATCTATAAAGCCATGCATATAGGTTGGTTGTATTCAGCACATTTCTCTATTACCTGATTGATAGGAAGAATATGGTCTTTTGTGGAATAGCCGGTACGAATTCCTGCTTGGTCCTTTGGCTGATTGAACTCTAATATCGTCTTAACTCAATTAGCTAATATTATTGTAAATAATTTGTAGAGAATGGAGAGTAAGCTGATTGGCCTGTATTTTTCAAGTCTTCGACGTCTCCTTTCTTATAGATTAAGATGATGTTGGCATTCTTCCACGATTCTGGTACCCTTCCCGTCAAGAGACACTTGGTATATAAGGTGACTAATTTTTCCAACACGATTTCTCCGCCATCTTTCAGGAGGTCCGTTGTTACTTTATCCTCACCAGCGGCTTTGCCTCTTTGTATTACTCCTGAGGCTTTTCTTACTTCCCCTGTCATTACTGGTAGAATGTCAAATTCTCTTGTACTATTATAGTTTCTCCCTATACCAACCTGGTTCTTTTGCCTTCTGTGCAGCTTTCTGTAGAACTCCTCCACCATTTCGACTGTCCTATCCAAATTAGTTATGACATGCCTTCTTTGTTTCTCAATGCATACATTCGATTTTTGCCTATGCACAAGTCTGCCTTCGCAGCTTTTAGGCTTCTGCCGCTTTTTACAGCCTGCTCAATTCTTTCCAAGTTATACCTCCTGATATCGGCTACCTTACACCTATTAATTAACTTTGAAAGCTCCACTAGCTCTATTTTGTTGGTAGCACCTGAGGCTTTCATCATTTGTCGTCTCTTGATAAGATTTTTTGTCCTTTGAGATAGTTTGCCAGTTTCCCGTCTAGTGACTAAACCTCCAACTTCACTTGCACTATCTTTGATGGCACTAGTAATATTATTGTTCATTGCTTCAACGCTAACGTCGGTTATCTTATTTAGTGCCTTGAATCAATTCTGAAGGAAAACTCTGAATTTCTGTATTTTTCCTCTCACCGCAAGCTCATTATTGACTTCTTGCGTATCAGTTTTCGTCTTTGCTTTTTAAAATCTAGGTGTATACTAGCTCTTACCATCCTATGGTCAATGTATCTGATCTTGCCGACTACTTCTACATACTGCTGCCGAATCTGGACCATCACCGGGGTGGCATAATCCAGTGGATCACCGGACTTCACCTTCCCGACAGCTGCCACCCACTGCCGCTGCCACTTCCACAACCATCAATGAACGCCTTAGATTCGTAGAGCTAAAAACACGCAGAAAAGATGAAAGCGGTGGCGGTTGTCGCGTGGTCATCCTTATTACCATTGTACGTTTATAGTGAGATGACGCAATATTCTACTAGTGATCTCCGTGACGAATACCTACGTGTCATGGCTGTGTTGAGGTCACTGACATGCACAATGCGCACACTCCGCACTGGATGGGCAACGCCATCTGCTCGAAGCGCACTGCAAGTTCTTGATGACTTGAAGCCAGTCCTTCCAAGCCTTCTTTAGATCGTGAGTTTCATTCTATTTCATATAATAAAGTCGGAGTCGACCCGTACTCCACGACAGTTAGCAGTTTCATGACCTTCTGGACATGCGCAGTGCATGCTCCTATGCGTGCAAGCTTATTAGTTACCCGCTATTTCCTTTGTTTAGGCTTTCCATTCAATTTCCCTTTTTTTTTCGTGCAGGGTAGTGAACTGGGAGCAACCTAGTCCACCTGCCGGTGGCCTTGTGTTTGCCTATATTTCTTTCTCACTTCCTAGAATTGTGGCTTGCAAAAGAAGCGTATTAGAATCTTCATTTAGCGCCTAATTATGTTTTGCATAGTACAATATCATGTTCATCGTGCTGTTACCAGCTTGTATACGCTTCCCTAGTTTAACATTGCAACACACTTGAGGGTTTGTCGCTGTATTGTGTTGACGACCTTAAGTGTTCATTGTTTTAGTATTTAATACGAATAGAAGTTTCAGCGAGTTAGTATGCGTTTATCTTGATTCATACAGCACACACGACACGATGACCAAAAAGTAAGCAACAGCAGGACAAGCGCTTACTCGCAACTAAAATAAAGTTGAAAGACAAGCGAAACAAAACAAGCATATATACATAGGTAACGTACAACATTACGAAAAGACGAAAAATTAAAAAAAAAACGCCGACAATAACGAAAATACCAACGAACCTGAAGCAAGGAAGTACTTATACTGATGTTCACGGGTATCATATTTTGCAGCTCCTGCATAAGGACATACATTCTGCGGTACTCATGGAAGTTTACGGCAGGTTGACACGCCCATCGCTTTTCCTTCTAATATGGAAGGCTTAACTCACTTCCATTGCTATCTGCTCTTCGTATTATGACAGTATCATCGTGTCGCTGATGAAGGGTGCGCAGCTGCATTCGCGACAATGAGTCATGAGAGAAAATGGCTTTGTCTCTGACAATGAACTTTCGTGTTCCTGAAGACGAACGTTAACGCATCTTACACTACGGCTAATAGAAGTTTTTCTGCTTGATAATATTACTTGATACGTAATGCCTCCTTGGAATCTGTATAGTAGAATGTGTGGTTGATCCAACGGTTGCCACAGATCAAGTATTTAATGGCAAACTGCAAAGCAGAAGAGTAGGTATGAAAATGATTATGCATAAAACTAATGTGCAACACTCTCAGAAGAAAAGAGAACTTTGCGATAGGTGGAGAGGCGCTGGAAGTTATAAAAGAATATGTCTACTTATGACAGAAGGTTGCCGTGGAGCCGAACCATGATAGACAAATAACCAGAAGAATAAGGATAGGATGGATCACATTCAGCAAGCATTCTCAAATCATGAATGATAATCTACCACCAACCCTCAAGAGGAAGGTATTTAACAGATGCTTCTTGCCGGTACTTACCTAAGGAGCAGAAACCTGGAGACGAACAAAGAGGGTTCAGCTTGAACTGACGATGACGTAGTGAGTGATGGAAAAGAAAATTGTAGGTGTAACCTTATGAGACAAGAAGAGAGCACTGTGGGTCAGGGAACAAGCCATGGTTAAGGATATCATAGTTGAAATGAAGAAGAAATGGAAATGGGCCGGGAACGTAGTGCGTTGGCAGGATCCAGAGAAGCCAAACACATGAGGGGGAGACAGAAAGTTTGGTCGGCCGATGAGAATAAAAGTTCGCTGGTATAAGGTGGTAAGAAAAAGCACAGGACCAGGTTGATTGGTGGATCATTGGAGAAACTTTTGCTCCGCAGTGGGCATACTCAGGCTAATGACGATGATGTACTGGGGAGACGAGGCCTTAGTCGGGGCTATCAGCCTTTAGTAATTTCCTTCTTCTTCGCAATAAATGAAGAATTGACTTTGGGAACGGAGGTGCAGCACTAAAAAGACGACAAAGTGAAAACAACAACTGACAAACACAGCCGCCATAAAATAAGCAAAGCGCTCACTTAAACATCACGGCTGTACCTAATGAAGCTTAATTTTACCATAGTCCCTCGGGACTATGCTTTTACCGTGCATCGGCTAAGAGTTTTCACACGGGGTTTGTGTGCATTTTAATTAGGGGACGCTGCGTTTACAACCGTTTGTGTCACAGCCAACTAATATTCACAGGCTGCGGTTTATCGTGCTGTCATGTTGCGATCATATTTCAGATTAGCAATGCTGTGTTGTTTTTTTGTTGTTTTTGATCTATATAAATACTTAAGAGCAGGCTTTGAGTTTGATAATTTCCTCTTGTGGTCACTTTGATGAAATTCAGCAATATGAGTGCTTCGTTGACTTTTTCTCCGGAAAGTACACGGAGAAAATAAGGAAAACGACTAAGTGCTTAACATAGTGCTGACATAGTGCTTACGTGGTCGCTGCGTCAACTTAACATCGTGAACTGACAAGCGTTTTCTTGCGTGGTCCTTATTATTATATATAACAACAATATTCAGCTATGAAACTAAAGTTTTAGAGAAATTTTCTTTATTTTTGGTTCGACCCACTTGTCGGTACTCGACAGGTGGGCCGAAGCCAGTTGTTGGCCCAATGAGAAACGATGAACACGGACACTTGAGCGAGTGCCAGTCGATTATCGCGAGGGTTATGCCCCTTGCTACTCGTGCGCTGTGTATATATGAGTAGTAAGTTTCATCAATAAACACAATCGAAAGTTAGCGTAATTCACGCGGTATTTATTTATTGAGTGTTGCATTGCACTAAATTTTTGTTTGCTTAAGAAGTCATTAACCAACTAGCCCAAGAAAACGTTTCGGTAAGCCCATCGAGCCATGCCGTGGAGCTTTCTGTCGGCGCCACCAGATAAAGCGCTCCTCCGTGTGCCTGCTGTCGCACAGAAACGACGGAAACGGAGCAGCCATGATTATAGAACAGCGTACGACCGCCTTTCATATGCATAGTCATTTCACACACTATACATAATTATCAGCCTTTCGATGAAAAGAACGCGGGTAAAATTAAGCACCATACATGAATAAACTGAGCGCGTGATATCTGTGTCCTCTAGGAGTTTAAAAAAGCAAATCACTCTATGACATCTTCATTGTTTCAATTATTCTAATTTGCATTTGAAAGTAACACGTTCTGACTTAAGGGTGAAAGTCATTTGCGTCTTGTTTTTTTGTTCTTTTTTCTACTTTATCTTTTGTATTATTCCTGTGCGAATAGCTAGCTCAATCTACTACGCACTACAGGATGAATCGAACCCCATGAAAAGCTCATAAGAGTAGCACTCATCGCATCTGTCTTCTTGTTTTGTTGCTTGACTGCTGATCACGAGGTTGCAGAATCGAATACCGACCACAGCGACTACGATTCAATGAAGCAAAATTCTGGGTGCCTGTGTATTTCGATTTATTATATTTCAGCGCACGTTAAACAGCACCAGATCGTAAACTTCCAGAGTGCTCTACTATTCCCTCTCCAAGTATAGTATTGTGGCTTTGGAACCTAAAACGCCAACTATTATCATCAAAAAAGTGGCCATTTAAAACTTCCCATGCGAATGTGTGTGTTTCGGGTAACCAAGCGCTAACATCTCTTTCGCGAATGCGCTGTATTCGTTACTGAAGGGGAAATGTGATGAATAGCGATGCTGCAACGATAGCTTGCCAAGCACAGAATGCAGACAACGTGGCAGCGTGTGTCAAGGCTTACAGAAAAAAATGCATCGAGTTCGAAGTCAGCTCACGTTGTAAAGTAGCTGCAAGTGAATGTGTGACTTTTTAGCGTTGTTTCTTTTTTCGCCGTGGTGGTCTAGTGGCTAAGGTGCTCTGCTGCTGACCCGCAGGTCGCGGGTTTGAATCCCGGCTGCGGCGGCTGCATTCCCGATGGAGGCGGAAATGTTGTACACCCGTGTGCTCAGATTTGGGTGCACGTGCACGTGCTCAGATTCGGGTGCTCATATTTGGGTGCAGAAACCCAGGTGGTCGAAATTTCCGGAGGTCTCCACTACGGCATCTCTCATAATCGTATAGTGGTTTTGGGACGTTAAGACCCACATATGATGCATATCAATCATTTTTTTGCTTAGAGTGGTCGGTTTCACAGTGTACTTTTAGAAGAAGTACATGAGTTCAGCTCTATTTGAGGTGAGTAAACTAAATTATGGACAATCTCCCCGAAGGGAAATATGATGGGATGAGAAGTAGCACCGGTGCGCACACAGTTCACCCGGCTGAAATGGGTGTCGATGCGGCTGCTGGAAAAACGGTTTGAAGCGAAACTCTTTGTAGCCTTTACTCGAGTAAACGTTTCTTTGAAACACTAGGACACGGGAGATGGGTTTGGTTTCGTTTAAGTTTCATCGCAGATAAACGAACCGAAAGAGTAGTTCCACTCGACGTGCGGTCAACCGTTGTGGGCGGTGGAGAGGGTGAAGTGAGAGAGAAGTGTGTTGCGAGTGGGCGGAAGAGCAACACCACCCAGGTGTGTTGGGAGGAGCCAGCAGCTGCTGCGGTTGCGGTAGAGAGTGAAGTCAACGTGCAGCTACGATTTGAGCTACATGGCGGGACTCGCTCACTGGATTCCGTGCCGACCGGTTGTGCCCTCACGATCTCCGACGACAGCGCAGCTCTGGCCGACTGGCTTGGTCCTGCGCCACCTCCTGCCGCCGGTCCCCTACGACGACGTCAGCACAGCTCTGGCCGACTGGATTCGGCCTACGCCATCTCCTGTCGCCAAAAAGAGCTCTCTCAAGTGATGCCCCGTCCTCGGACTCCTGTGACTGTGTTTCCATCTTTCCTATCTCTCTTATGTCGTCGCTCACTGTCCTTGCGCGTCTCTCTATATCTAGTCAAGTCAAGTCAAGTCAAGTCAAGTTTATTAAATAGTTCAGTTGAGTTACATGGTTAGCTTTAATAGAGCAAGAGGTCCCAAAGTTTCAGAGAAACTGACAGGGGGACCTCTTATGGCTACATGGATGGGGTAATTACAAAAAATACAGCAATAGTATACAGACTTGGGAGTAATAATGAATAGTCTTGATTAACAATAAAAATACGATCAATACACAACATAATGGTAATACTCACTATTGAAAAATAACAAGGAAATAGTCAAAAGCAAGTGAAGACAAAAAACAATATTAATGAACTCTACGTGACAAATGCAAAATGTTTCATTATCAGTGTTATCAATTATACAAAGGCAAATATGAAGTAGTAAATAGCACAGAACTATGGAGAGCTATTAACAGTTAATTACACAAATCGGATTAGTCGATTAATTCCTGAACATAATATTTCTCTCTATATATATACCTTTAATCCCATCCTTTTAATCCCTACTCACCCCCATCCCTTGTGATCTACTGTTGAAGTGTCGTACACTAATGCAGACCGTTACGAGGCTCACTTTCTTCTTTTTTTCTCTTTAAGAATCACATAAAAAACAGCTACATGCCATCGTTGCAACAACTGCGGTGGGGAGGGGGACCGCACAGCAGCGCGTTGTCGCGGAGACACGGACGGACTTCGTTACACAGGCTAGTGAAAGAGCTGCTTGTATCTAAAATGTTCCTGGGCATTAAAGCTGAAAAAATGCTGAAGCACTTTACAGACTCACAACGTAGCCCATTGTTGGCCTTTTGGACTTTTTAGCATTTGCTAACATGAGTATCGTATACACATTTACTGGCTACTGGTACAAGCTTGGGCATGATGCCATAGTTCGTAAACTTTTTGTTTGTCTGTACCATGATAGTACTGCTCGAAGAATAAGGAAAGGAAGCAGAGTCGTGTGCTCCAGCCTGTCTGAAGTTTCCACGGAATATCTTCTACGAACTTCAGTCAGGGCTGTAAAGCTGTAGACTTGATGCGTGGCTTCCATGCTTGTGTTTCCGTGAAATAGTTGTAAAAATAGTTTATGCATTTTTGTTCAAGACAGTCTGTGCAGTGCACATACAAAGCTTACCATGAAAAGTGACCTGTTAAATTTCACAGTATATTTATCGCATAATTCTTCCTGCGCCTACTGTTGCGTACATATAGTACATCCTGCGTCACCACTTGCGTAATAAAAGAACATTTCCTCCCCCCCCCCCCGTCTATAGGCTTTTCGGCCTCCTATTTTTAAAGGCTAGAGCTGGCCTAAGCATTTTGTTGTAGCAACTCTCTTCAACAGCCTAATAATCAGTGTGAGCCAAAGGAATCGAACAGGATTCAAGTTTAAATTTTTCCTTGGCCGTCTGTAGACAGTTGCCACGATTACGTTTGGTTGTAGCTGCTCAGGTGGTACCACGCCATGCCTTACTAAGCTTCCTTCTTTATTCTCACCCGTCTTGTAGCCCCCAATGCTTATTGCCACCGGAGAAAAAATAAAGAGGAAACACGACGTGTTCGAAACTTTGGAGGCGCAACATTGGAGTATTGGGTGCAAGAATTACAACATCCGGTGCATCTCCCGCGAACCGCTTCATCGGCATTCGGCGCCCCTAGGCACAGACGACCGCAGAAGGGTAAGGCGGCTGCAAAACGCCGAGGCGTGATAATGGCCTTCGGCGCGTCTTCGGCGGAACCAAATTAGGAACGAGTGCGGCGAGGAAAATGCCCTGGGACAAAGCGCGCAATCGGCGCTCTTCCCACGCTGCTGGCGCCGTTTCGGGGCCGGCAACGAGCTGTCAGAGGGCCGTGCCTAGGCGATTCGAGACGGAGGGTACGATACCCACGAGGGCCGTGGACCAAAGCAGCCGCCCAACGAGCAACAAAACCGCGCATAACAACGCCCGAACGCGACAAGGGCAATCTAAGACAAAAAAGAAGACATTGGGGCCACGGGGAGAGAGTGAAGCCGTGTAACGCCGTGGGTGAGCGCACTGCGTTCCTTTCACGATGCTTCACGGGACGCCGGGTGTATCGGAAATGCGCTGGGTGAAGCAGCAGCGTAGCGAAGGAAACATGCTTGACCGGCGGTGTGGCCGCAGCAACAGCAAAAAGCCCTGTCTTGAACGCCCGGGGGCACGATCAATGCTCTTTTCCCGCAAACGGCTTGGCCCGTTCCCTTTAGCCAGCCACCCAAAGTGTAGGCTCAAGCAAATCCCGCCGCCTCCCGCGGGCACTGTCTCTGCATTCTCTCATAGGCCGCGCGGCTTTCACGGGTCTCGCTGGCGCCAAACTGTTGCTTGCCGCCACCGGCCAAGATACCCCGCAGAGGTCTGCACTAATCCGGAGCAACGATCCTTCTTTTCTCCTTACTTCTACTCTTCTAATGTTTGTCTTCCTATTTTTATTTCCCTCACTCTCGCAGCTCTTGTGAAGAAGGAGTGAACAACGTTCGCCTTTCACGGCCTGTGGTGCGCTCCCTGGTGGTTCTTAGCTTGGCTCCTGGGTTCGGGCCAAGCGCATACCAACGCCGCTTTGCAAGAACCCACTGGGCCGACGAACGCCGTAGTGGAGGAGAACGCCGTTTGGTCGAGCGCGGGCGGCCGTGTTACGACTAAGCGCGCCGCCGATTGACCACTTTTTTTTTCGCGCAGACATCGACTATAACGCAGTACGCTTCCTCATTATCCGCGAACCCCCTTTGCCTCTTCCTTTTTCTTGATTTTATTCGGGACATAGTGCTAGTGCCAGTGTTTAGGCAGACCTCATCCTCGTCTTAGCAGATATTATGTAAATTACCCGGAATTCGCGAAACAACCATGACCACATATAGTCAGACAAAATTGTTTTAAGAATGTCGCCGAAGAGAAATAAAGTGTACGTACAAGGAAATGCCATCAAACATTTTAGTAGCATCTAAACTTAACTATTTCAGCTGTTAGCAGGGATGACAATTATAATTAAGGTTATCACTCATGGCTAGAAAGACGATTTCAACAGCATGGTAAACAACACGAATGCACAGAAAGCAAGCTGACATCGACAAGCGCTGTCTTTTCGTGCATTCATGATTTTTTTTCCGCGCTGTTGAAATGTTCTTAACGATTAAAAAACGGACGTTAATTGATTGCTAGATGGAAACGTGTACACTACGCAGCAAGTATATGACGCGCTGCGTGAAGTGTACAGCGAGCGGGAGGGAAGGTTTTAGCAAAGGTTGTAAGTTTAGGAGATATGACGCTTGTCTGTGTCAGCTCTTTCTTCGTGCGATAATGCTACTTCGACAAATTGTTAAACATAAGGACCAGTTTTAACTGCTAAATAATTGTAGCATCCTGAGTATGAAGAACAAAATTAAACTATTGAGAAAGAAAATTGTGAGAGAACGGCAACACCGTTCGGCGGTCATTCGCACGGTTCCACATTTTGATTCAAACATATTCAAATAGGTACTGAAGCATAACTTTTATCGAAGAAAAAAAATAATGGTGGAAGCAGCGGGAGGAAGGAAGCTGTCTTACTAGTACACAGGTTAAATATTATCTGTGGTAGCCTCGAGAAATAGCTCACGCGCAACATATTTATAGGCCGAATAATATAAAGTGCAAACTCTCCGTCATGACCACTGCAGCGCTAACACTGCCAGTTTTAAAAGCTCATATTTACTCCATAAAGTGGACGGGGAGATACTATTGCTGTATCTCATTTGGTGTGTTATTCAAAGGTCACAGGTTTGGTCCCTGTCAGTGACAAGTTATCTTATTGTACACTTTTCATCCTTAACATTGGTTGACAATGACTACTATTGTAAAAGGGTTTTAATGAACGAGCCGAAGAAGCTGGTGGTAGCTCTAAAAGGAACGCAGGCGGACCAAGATGAGGGTGCTCGATCACTGATCTCAAGCCTTCTTCTTATGGTGATGGTAGTTTATCCAATGGTATCAATGTCTTTCTTCTTCATTATAATCACCCCCGGCGAAAAAGATTAGGCCATCCTGGCAATCTAGCAGGTGGAGACAAGCGGGGTAAAATAAAGCTTGAGACGGTTTACGTGGACGATATCACGTCCACGCCGACGACGGTCACTCGGTGGCATGAGAGGCTCATTGACAAAATTCACGGGTGCTGTACGCTATACGGGCTATGATAATTGGAGACTTGCTAGGGCGATAAACCAGGAGCGCAGGGCGGTACATGCAGCTACACAAGTGCTCCAGGAAGGAACATGGGTGCAGAACGATGGTCGTCGCCGCGAGTCTCCTTCTGGCGCTGTTGGTCGGCTGTATAGTAAGTTGCTTGGCCAGCCTGCGACACTCTTCTGCGTAACGAGCGGCTTCCAAGACAAGTGCTCATTCAGAGCGATCTGGCGTGTACGGCAGCAAACTGCCGATGGTGTGCAATAGGTGGTGACCATACAAGAGAAAAAATGGGAAAAACCCGGTAGTGACTTGCGTAGCGGTGTTATATGCGTATGTCACAAATGGAAGAACGAGGTCCCAGTTTGTTTGGTGAGAAGCGACATGCGTCACGAGCATGTCACCTAGAGCACGATTAAACCACTCAGTCAATCCGTTCATCTGTGGGTAGTAGGCTGTGGTCTTTCGGTGTACAATATGGCACTGTTGAAGAAGTGCTTGGATTACTTCAGAGAGGAATACACACACACGGGCACTGAGGAGTTCACGAGGAGGGCCATAACGAAGCACGAAACGATTGAGGAGGAAAGATGCGACGTCTTGTGCTGTTGCTGTGGGAAAAGCAGCAGTTTCAGCGTACCGTGTAAGATAGTCCACAGCCCCGATAGCCCATCGGTTGCCAGCCGTTGTCAATGACAGTGGTTCGTACAGGTCGATTTCAACACGGTCGAATGGGCGGTATGGGCATGGAAGTGGTTGCAATGAACCTGTAGCAGAATGTGGCGGGTTTTTCCGCCGCTGACATTCATGGCAGCCGCGAATGAACTGGTGGACAAAGGCAAACATTCCACGCCGGTAATACCTTTTTCGTAGGCGCTCGAAGGCTTCGAAAACACCGGCGTGAGCACATTGCGGGTCGGAATGAAATCATGCGCAGATTGGAGGTCACAGCGTTCGGAGATTGACTAGTAGCCATTTCCTATATACCATCTGCTGAATAGTTGCGCCGGTACAAAATGCCATCCCGAATACTGAAGTGCGGAGACTGGCAGCGCGGGATTCGCGTGGTCGGAAGTGTCAGTGCCTCGGATAACACGTCAAGAAGCGAAGCGATCTATAGACCATTGCGTTGTGCAGAGCAGATGGTGTCCACGTCAAGAGCTGACAACGTGTGGTCTGAGGTAATCGATGCAACGTCAAAGAATAGTGGGAACCTCGGCAGTACATGAGTATCGATATGCTTGTAGCCGGAACGGTGCACAACGTGGATGTCGTATTCTTGAAGCCGAAGAGCCCAACAGGCAAGACGACCGGATGGATCATTGAGCGAAGACAGCCAGCATAATGCATGGTGGTCTGTTAATACATTAAAGTTACGGCCATAAAGGTATGGGTTGAACTTGAGAAGCGCCCAAACGATTGCCAAACATTCCTTCTTGGTGGCGCTGTAGTTAGATTCAGCCTTGGTGAGAGTTCTGCTGGCGTATGCGATGACATACCCGGATAATCCAGGCTTGCCTTGCGCATAAAACTGCACCGATACCAGCACCGCTGGCCGTCAGTGTGGACTTCAGTTGCCGCCGTAGGATCAAAGTGACGCAATATTGGTGGCGAAGTGAAGAGACGACGAAGGGTCGAGAAGGCTTGGTCACACACGGAAGACCATGAGGAAATATCAGTGGCGCTGCCTAGAAGTTCAGTCAAAGGCGCAATAATAGAGGCGAAGTTGCGCACGAACCGGCGAAAGTATGAGAATCGCTCTACGAAGCTCCATAACTGCTTCACAGTCCTTGGTTAGGAGAAATCAGCGACAGCCCGTAACTTATCCGGATCTGGAAGTATACAGTCTTTTGATACGACGTGACCGAAAATCGTAAGTTGCCGCGCAGCGAAATGGCACTTTTTGAGGTTGAGCCGGAGTTGATCATTTTTGAGGCACGTGAGGACGTGTTTCAGGTGCTCGAGATGTTTCAGGTGCTTTGCAGGTGCTGCAAAGTCTGGCGCTTACACTACAATATTGTTGGGATAGCAGAGATATATTTGCCACTTCAAACCCCAAAGAACCGAGTTCATCATGCGCTCGAATGTGGCAGGCGCATTGCAGAGGCCGAAGGGGACATCACATTAAACTTATATAGACTGTCGGGTGTCACGAAGGCTGTTTTTGGTCGATCAGCATCTGCAAGGGGCACCTGCTAGTACCCTGAACGCAAATCTAACGATGAAAAAACTCGGCGTCTTGTAAAGTATCAAGGGCATCGTCAATCCTGGGTAAAGGGTACACGTCCTTTCGAGTTATCCTATTTAGGCACCGGTAATCCACGCATAAGCGAATGGAACCATGTTTTTTTTTCACGAGCACTACAGGTGATGTCCATGAACTTTGTGAAGGTTGAATGGCGCCGCGTTGCAGCGTATCACTCACCTGTTCGGTAATGACCTGGCATTCTGCCATGGAAACACGGTATGGTCGTTTGCCCAAGTGGCGCATGGGAGCCGGTATCGATATAATGAAGCGTGGTAGTGTTGCGTCGAAGTGCATGTTGAACAACATCTAAAAATTCTCGGAACTAGTACAGCAGTCGGAGATCAGATCGTTCAGATGGCGACAGTCTGTCTACGATGAACGAGTAGAATACTTTCGAAGTGTCTACATCAGAGTGGTTAAGGGCACTGCGGCGAGGTAACTTCGGCATAATTCTTGCTGCACGGTAAAAAATTGTTCGTTATCAATGGGCTGCACGCATCCAAGAGATTCGCCATTAAACAGTTTGATTCATGGTATACAGAAAGGGATTGGAGAGGCGGAGAGCACTGGCTCAATTTGATATTTATGGGGCCGAATAAGGGACAAGAAGTGGTTTCCGACTTAGAAAGAGCTTTGATGGCTCAAAAAGTGCGACTTCATCACACACGCCGTCGGAGAGCATAGGGAGCAAAACAGCTGCTTTCGGTGGAAGATCGGTGTGTTCTCTGACAACTAGCTTGTGTGCGGCTTGATGCGTTTGGTCGTAGAGCTGCTCGAACAACGGGAACAGTTCAAGTTGAGAACGGGCACAATCTATAACGGCGTGATTACGCGATAGGACATCCCAGCCAAGTATAATATCATGAGAGCCGGATCAAAGGACGATAAACACAATAATGTAGTGGTTCTCCGCGTTGGTGTGTCGGGCAGTGCAGGCGGCTATAGGCCGAACAGGTGCTTCATTAGCTGCACGCAAGCACATCCTATCAAGTGGCGTGGTCACTTTTCCTAGCTTGCGGCGAAGTTTAGCGTCTATAACGTATACGGCGTCACTGATATCTACAAGAGTGTATGCATGGGCACCATCTACGAAAAGTTCGACAATATTTGACGGCAAAGTTCGAGGATTTGAGCGTTTCGATAGCGCAGTTTTTGCCTCCTGATCTGCAACGGCCCGGCTCGTTCTTATTGAACGAGCCGGGCAAGCGGGTAGTAGCTCGAAAAAGAACGCAGGCGGACCGAGATGAGGGTGCTCGATCGCAGATCTCGTGCCTTCTTCTCGTGGTGATGATAGTTTAGCCTATGGTATCAATGAATTTCTTCTTTATTATATTATTAGGATTCCCTACACTTTCCTTGGCGTCAGTGTCTGTTCTTATTATTATTGTGAGTAACAAAGCTTCAAAGCTTTCTAACTAGCCTTCGCATTTCCACTTCTTTCTTCTATACGAAAGAAATGGTAGTTCGTAATATGCAGCATCCCTGAGCATTGATTTCATTCATTTCCCTCCTTTCGAAAGCAAATGGGGATGGCTACTTTGTGCTGCGAAAAAGGGGCAAAAAGAATTGAAGATACTAAAAGGATAAACTACCACCATAGAAAAACAAAAGTATACTGTACATGAAAGGAACACTGGCATCGGGCTCGCAACTCCTCAAACTCGGCCTTTCTGAGCACTTTTCCACGAAAAAGAGAGAACAGCAAAGGAAGGAACGTTATCTTTGGACGTCCGATTAGCTACCCTGCAATGTGATGTCGATATGCACTCTCGCATGAAGACCTAATCATAATTTTTACTTTTAAATATGAAGCGCAACAACTCGTTTGATATGTTATGTACAACAAAGAAAAACAAAAACAAAATACCAGGCCAGGAGGTTCCTTAATGATGTACTCGGTTGGCTGTTTTTCACATTGAAATTAGTGCAGCAACAGAAAGAATAGATAAGAAAATGCACTTTAATTATAAATAACACCTAATGTAAGCACGCAGAACATGCACTAACCAGTTCACGAATGTCTGTCACGTTAAGTTGACTTCAGGAAGCACGACAGACCTTTGCTGCCGTAAAGGTACTTAAACAATGAAAAATGCGTACCTTCTATTTAGTGAATTAACTTTACACTATACCAACAGCACCCCTGTTGCTACTAAAAGACTCAGGGTAAGCTATATAACTTTAGCAAAAGCCATACCAACGCGAGGTGCCGCCTTAAAGTGTGATATATTAGAACTGAACTTGCGCTCTGAATTCGCTAGCTTTCTCCCTCCCCTGTTACAATGTTTCACTCTGGTACGTACCAGGATTACGCAACACCCACGAAAGGTTGGGTAGGGGCAACGTGCAAGTAAGATAGTCATGCATCTGTCGTCTTCGCACTTGAACTCTACGTCGAGGTGGAAGCACCTCGCTATTGCTATAATTACTTTGAATAGAATAACTAAAAAGTGCAATCTATATATGTATAATCGAATGAGTGGCATTTAAATTCTGCAAGCTGTTGAACCTCACAATTTACGGCTGACAATTTTCTTTAAAAATAAAAATAATGGCCACGAATGTGCTTGCTTCCCTGCAAAGGACGTCGAAAGAGTCTTCTGTCTGGAGAGAGAGTATAAAAACTGCCCGCAGCTTCCCTCGGGGGAACACTGAGGAGGATGCGGAGCATATAATTGGTTAACGGGGTGTTAAAGTGCGACTTACTTGGGTCGATGGCTAAATTGGTTAACGTGGTTGTGAAATGGGGTGTTAAATAAGTGAACACGTACGGCACGTATGCGAAAGGGCGGTGTTTTATTTATTGCGACGAACTTTGAGGACGATGGCTTTGTGGTCGGTAAAGTAAAGAGTGAGTACAAACCAACGGACGAGCGGCAACTGAGCGAGCGAGCGCCGACCTTGAGTATATATACAGCGCAACGGCGCATGCGCTGTCAGCTGTCGATAGTTCTCGAAGGAGAAGCGCGCGCGCGGCACAGATGGCGACGGCGCGACGGCGCATGCGCTGTCAGCTGTCGAATGTTCTCGAAGGAGAAGCGCGCGCGGCACAGATGGTGGGCGACGGCGCGACGGCGCATGCGCGCGCGTCAGCTGTCGAATGTTCGAGAAGTGGTGCGGACGGCGCACTACAAGGCGCGAGTATAAGATGCTTCCGCATCTAAAAGTTTATATAACGTTCTGCGCGGTATTATTGGCGAGTGCTGCGTAAGATTTGGTGCCATCTGGCAGTAATGTGAACACACAAAAATCTTTCAGAACCGAGACCTACATGCAGGGGTGGCACCATGTTGTTCTAGCGAAGCATGGGAAACGCCCGCTTTTCGTTCATAGCATCGCATGGTTAGCGCAGCGCAAAAATCACTGAAGGTATTTTGAATTGCGCATCTGTGTGTTTTCAAAATAAAGAAAGACACTTGTGTCTTGTAGTTTTGCCTCAAATATGCGTAATATGTGCTTTTCGATTTACAGTGCTGACAAGTATGAATGAAGTCACCAGATAAAGATGCTGGTCGATAAAGAGGCTGGTCGTTGACCAGGGGATTAAACTTTTATCGGCTGATTGAAATGATGTATACGCAGACCAGCAGAAAGTCAATGTGCTAAAGTATCCCAACGAAGACAATTGTTCTAAAAGGGAAGATCGCTTGCTAGATGCTCGTAATAGATTTAGCGCGTTGCATGTTCCATTCCGGCCACGGCGGTCACATTTCAATGGGAACAAAATGTTAGAGGCCCTTGCTTTGGGCGATGCTAGAGCACGTTACAGAACACCCGGTAACATTCATTTCCGAAGCCCTCAACTACCGAGCGCCTCACGCATGCTTGGGGCACCTTATAAACCTTAGATGTTTACCTAGCAATCACAGCATGGGTGGCTATAACTTCGCAGACAAAGCTCTTCCTACAACACGTGAAGAAGCGCGCACAGCGTTGCATTTCCACTTTCTAGTACAGACGATGCAATACATTGTTTATATCTAACACGTAGTATCTCACTGACGAAGTGGAGCGCGACAAACACAAGGCATACTAGACTGCACCTGTTGAAACCTTGACTGCAACTACGGCCAACATTCGCAAAGCTTCGCTTCCTGGTCTGCTTTAGTTATAAGTTTGACTTTTGCACATGTTTTGGGAGTGTGCTGGAAAAGTTAAAGTCACAATCGCCGCTCCCTTCGCGGCGCATGTTAGGCATAGAAACTCCCGGGCCAATTGCTGCTGCTACCATCGCGCGAGGGCAGAAGCTGGCCTCCGCCGCGGCTGCGGTCATTGTTGCCGATCGGTGGCGTCAGCTGCGCTGCCCCTGGGAGACGGCACTCACCAGCGACGAGCTGGCAGACCAGCTTTGGGCCGTCCGGCAAGATGAGGATGCCGTTTGGGTCCAAGGACTTCGAGCGGTCACCTGAGGCACCGCCATCATAATCGACAGAGAGTGCGAAGGGATATGCGTTAATCTCCTCTTCCCCCACCTCACAAGGTTGAAACTGCCGGACTTTAAATAAAGATTATTCATTCATTCAGAAACGCACATATAACGTTAATTTGGATAGCTCTATGAAGCCTAATGACAACGTTATCCTGAATGAGGGTGGCATTCAGCGTTTGAGGCACTGAAAAACACATTGATCACTTGCGTTACCCTTTGTCCTCTATTCGTCTGCGAATGACATGACGTTTCCAACGCGCAGCGATGATTTGACAGTCGACCACTTTGCATGCACATGCTGATACAAGACCTTTTCCTTCGCTCGTCTGCCAACGAGGCAGTGGATGCACTAATATGGTCCTTGAGTACGAATGCCTTGCGCGAACGCCTCTGAATAGAGGCAGAGAGAGTTGCGCAGTCCCGCACGCGTCAGCAAATTCACTGCTCATTGCCTGCCTCCTCTCTCTCTCTCTCTCTCTCTCTGATCTTTTTATTGCCTTCCTCAATCCCCTGAGTAGAGTAACCAGCCACACGCTTTTCACGTTTTGTTTTGGGTTATTTCTTTCTTATAAAAAAACCATCGTAAAAAACTTCTCTGAACAGAAGAATCAAGAAAACTACTTAACGAATACTATATCTAAGCACAACCACAGATGCACCTCGCCATTTTTTTGAGACACTCTAAGACACATTACTTACTCCTCCAAAGAATACTGGCGTGTTGCTTCCACCTACTGGATACGTGCGAACCTCAACGAAGTCCATGGTTTGAGCGCGGAATTCATCTGAAGTAAATAGTAAGCAACATAATATAGGAGACGTTCCCTCTCTGCGAAATGATATAGCTCACTCCTCGCTAGTTCCCGAAGACAACTTCTCGACGAATAACGTCGCGCCCACACCACTCATTAGTCTTAGTCAAGGTGCGCGCATACAACACGTGACAAATAAAGTGGTACTGCTGTTGTTCGTTTAGGCTGTTTGTCTTACTCTCCTTTCTTATCGCGCATGCAGAGCCGACGTTCGGACTGGGCTCACTCGCTGTCGCGAATGTCAGGCTGAACACTGTTTAAGACAGATGAAGAAACGCGCCAATTTGGGCGTAACTCGCAGCCTGAAATCCTTCCTTGCGTTGCCTCGAGGGCAAATAAATGACCGAGACAAAAAGAAAACGAAAAAAGGAGCACAATCTCAGATCGATGGTGTGCGGCACAGGGAAGCAGCCGAGCAGTGGATGGACTGCGGAAACACGAGGCCCAAAGTCGGCGGGATTGGGATCCCACCAACTACAGCCGTGAACTCCGGATTATTTCTGTCTTCGTCGCGCCGGCGGAAATCTGTCTTTTGCCGCGTGCCGTGCCTGAAGGACTGGTTTAGATCCTCCCCTTTCGTGTACGGAATGAAAATTTTCTTATTGCGCCTCTTTTCGGGGCCTCCTTTCACCAGATTCCCTTCACCCACGTTTTTTTTTCTTCTTTTTGAACTTGCCACAAGTTCTCACAAGTTTCAGTTTCACTTGGCGCGCCTGTTGTGAATCTAAAGCAACACAGAAAGAGAAACAGCGCTCGCCGCGTGAAAAAGGCAGGCGGCCACAAAGGAGAAAAATGGAGTGCGAAACGAAGATAGAATAAAATATAAATTCTCCGCAGATGACGTTCAGCTTGACGGGTTGAACGATGAGAGCGTATGTACTGTCCAAGCATCTCCTTGTTGCTCCACAGACACAGCGAGACAAAATATACACCTCGTCTAGCAACTGTTGAAGCTTCCCGATGCTCTGATGAAGAGAACTGATTCCTCACGCAATTCGTTCAATGTCAAGCGAGTAAGAGAAATGGCAGTGACAATAAAAACGACAACAATGACAAAAAGGCTACGCACACACCATCGGGGAACTTCAGTCGGCTCGAGAATGGAGGACAAACGTGTGCGATTGAAAAATTGAAGGTGCCATGAATTCTAACCCTCTTTGTACAGAATCGTCTTGCAAAAAAGTGCTGTGAGTGGGCATGAAAAATAAATTTTGACAAAAAAGAAAAACCTCTCAATTTTATGTTGGTGTGTAATGAGCTCGGTGCAACTTTTTTACTGCGTGGGTGCTCGGAACCTGAGCTTCGCGCTCAGCTAGAAAAAAAAAACTTGAATGCATTCCTGTCACTGCTTTCTAGTTTTTTTTAAGCTGGAAAAATATTTTACATAAGCGATAATGAGATTGCTTTCCTTACTTTTGTTTACTCAGCGCGATGCACTCGTTCGTAGATTTCTCGCCGCTACTTTCACCTCTGTCGATCGTCTCGCTTGCTTTGATCCCAGCCCAATACACGAAGCAAGCCTGTGGTCACCAGCACTGAAACAACTATGTGTCATGTGAGTTGCGCTGTAAGTGGATAGATTTCCCTCTTGGCATCTCATACTGGAATCTTCAATTCCTAACTGGGGATTTTGTTTTACGCGTAATCTAGACGGGTGAATTATGTACATACAGCAGGGATATAAAATTATTGGTATATTTGCTGTCGGTAGCATTGATAGCTTTTTGTTTAAAGTAACAATAGTAAAAAGAAACTATTGATACAACTACTATCGGCAAATTATAGAATAGTATTGATAGTGCCGTTGATATATCATCAGTAGTATTACTGCCAATCATATTACATCTATAGTGCTGTGAATATCGGGCTGTTCTTGGGCGGCAATATTCCACAACATTTCCGGTAGCATGCCATCACCAATACCCAGTTCATTTAGTTAATGAGCAATATTCTTGCAAAAAACTCGGCCAATCATTCTGTTGAAGGAACACAAGCAAGTCAACTTTCTTCACAAGCATGCTACTGTGAGCCGTGGTCACTTCAACTATTGTTGAGCTGGTACATACATGATAGAATAGACAACTCGGGCGGTCCGATCAATCTCGCACAAGGACACCATGCTGCCAAAACAGATCAACGAGGTCGCTTCGCTGCTCTGAAGCATGACGCACACAAAAACCACTTCGTCATGCATGCCGAGCATGTAGCCAGTTCATATAAAAACTTTCAAGAAAACTTTTTAAGGAAACCTATCAATCACAGCTATACCGTTCTGGAAAAACTATTGCCCCACACCGGGTTGGGCTAAACTGTATTTGTGGCTTTTGAAAAGTCTTATTCTGCAGAATACTTTTCAATGCTCCTCACTCACTGCGACTAATAGGATTATGTAAATATTTACACTTATTCAGGAAGTTGAGAGCATATCAGGGACAATACTTTCGAACATTACTTCTTCTCTGAGTGGAATATTGTCCTCTATTATTTGTCGCACATCAATCGGCCCCAGCGCTGCTAAACAGAAAAAATATCAGCGAATGACAAATAACTGAATTCACTTGGATCCTCTTTGCTAATCCTAACAAATCTAATCGCTTGAATGATTGTTCTGTAAACAGGCTTTAAATAAGATTGGAGAGATCGTGTCTCGTTTTTTCCCCTGGTCGGTGGGTATTTTGGTGCTCTACCTGTGCATAAATACACAAACTCTGGGGTCTTTATAATATATGACGTGAAGAAACATGCATAGTGGTATCATCTTTATCTATAAGCAGTTTCGACCATTGCATAGGTCTTCTTTAATCTATACATGACTGTATTTTTAGTACAGTATTTTTCTCAGTCGTATTCCTGTGAACCAGGATGCCATGATGAAGGCTGGATCACCAGTGGAAGCTGTTGGCTAACAAGAATAACCGCCAAGTTGTGTTCCTGCCAACTATAAATTGGTTTGTGTCAGTATAAAAAGAATCCCTGAAAACATGCATCTAAATGCTCATTTAACAAACGTTTAGGTCAGGAGCAGGAGTTACACGTCAATACATATGACAGATGTCACAGGAGCGCCTTTGTCACAAGTTAGGTTTATATGTTTGCCGAGAGGTAGCATGTGTGAGTTATGCATATTTGCACCCTTGATTAGTGGACTTTCTTGATTTATCAGCCTATAATGTATGTTATAATTCTATAGAATAACCTATTGATGACTTTGTTGTACATACTACAAGATTTCAAAACTTTCATACTGTTCTTTAGGCACATGCGTTAGACGCCCAGATGACGCTATATATAAACGATTATCACGTCCAATAACGCCGCAATTCTTATAAAACACTAGCCATAAATAAAGCTGTGTTATTTCGTTTAGAAACTCCTTCCAAGTAAAAAAAGACTGGAATCAGCAGAGCCTGAAGTATACAAAAAACTTGCTATGTTTAGAATTGTCTACACGAATATATATCATCCTGCCCTGGTACATTGCTGTATATGCAACTTTTGCCAAAGCAAGTGCCCGAGACTGATTAACCCGTTGCAGTTCTCCTGTTGACTGCATGTGTGGTTAAATAATGTTCCTCTCCCTCTTTTTTTTCACCTCTATTCCTCAATTACCTTAGCACAATTGAAAGGTGATTATCAGGATGTAGAACTTAACGTACTTGTTTTATAGAGGGTTGCTACAGCACCCGTCGATTACCGATATGACTAAGATACAAAGGTCGCAGCTTTGGGCCGGCCAGCGACAAGTTATTTTTTCGTCCACTTCAGTTTATTCATACTCATATGATAATTACTACAAACAATTACCATCCTCTATATTTTTCTTCGCGTTATGCTCTGTTAGTTTTTTATTATTATTTGTCTAAGAAAAAAAACGATCCGCTAAAACTTTTCTTCTTTCCTTCAAGTCGACACCAGTTGCTCGAGTTCATGGTTTTAGAGTTGGTAGACCACATTGTCTTGAAAGGGAATATTCTTGCTTTAAATCGTATACCAGTAGTCGAGCCGTAGAGAAGCTTCGCGCGTAACCGGGCCGGGAACTGTGTTGATGATGGTCGTGTAGTGGTGACTCACATCGCAATAGCAAGATTTCGCCCTACGTGGTCGTTTGAAGCAAGCACATGGGCAAATTTTCGCTCAGCCGCATATATCCCGACGACACGCCAACGGCAGGTCTGACGATGTGTTTTCTGTTTTGCTGGTGTTTTCGGTCTGTCATTATGTTACACTACGACGACATGCTGTCTTTTGAGGCGCAGTCGTCATCATCGTTCTAGTGTGACCATGGGATTTGGTGACTTCGTCATGTCAGTGTCGTGTCGCTCTGTACGCCAGGACAACTTTTCTTGGCAATAAAGATAAAGCCACGGAGGTAGAGCTACTGCACATGTACTCCTCCGCCAAGTAGTCATGTTCGGCTACCACTTCGAATGATTGCCTTGTTTGAATAATATACTGCACTCAATTCACTACGTCTGTTCAGACAGCCATTCGTGAGTGAAATTTGTCAGAAGACTACTCAGATAGTCGTCAAAATAGCTGTATGGCGACGAGAGCTCAGCGAAAGACGAAGAAGCCATTTTTACAGTGAGGCACGCGTAAATGAGCGACGTTTTCACAAGTGCAAAAACGCGAAATGACATTGTACAAAGAAAAGAATTATGAATATGTCATTGATGTGTGTTGCGTCTCCGTGTAAACAAGATCCCGTAGAAAATAAAAAGATGCTTTTTTATATTACCTTACCTAGAAAATACCGACGCAATTGTGGGACTCTATTCTTCAGCGGTGGCACATGCCCAGTTTGGCTGCGTAGGCTTCCCTTCATTGCCAAGAAAACTTGTCCGCGAGTATAGTGTAAACGCACCTTTACACCAGTGTTTTGTAGCGTTACGTGAGATCAAAAGTTAGCCTCAATTGCTTCGTAAAGCATTCGAATATATTGCTATTGCATGCAGTGCTTTGTCCATTTAGCGAAAATGTGAAATTTTGTAACGTACTCGTTCGTCTGTGAACTTATTCAGTGCGTGATGTGATATTTACGTTTTACTTTTTTATTATTGTTGTAGTGTCGCAGTTTTCACCATATTGAAGTGAGGGAGGAAGAGGAGAACGAATTTGGCTGGTGATAAACAACCGCCCTTTTGCCTGTTGTATTTTCTACTGTAAATATCTCGGAAATATACTCGCAACATTTTGGTGGAGGTACCCCCGTCACCAGACGGAGCTCCACGGCGGACGTGTCCTGGTCAGCTCCACTATGTCTACAGAAGGTAATCCTTCTGCTTTCGTTTCGACCGTGATTCCTGTACAGCCAATCGCGTTGACTCAGCCGTGAAATCCTGACAACGTCTGCGGGACAGATGATGTTTACGTGGAAGATGGGATCCTGAATTATGAGTGCTTTGTAGCGGTTTATCGGTGGGATACAACAATGACGCCGGCCAATGTTGACTTCTATCACCGCAGCACAGCAGGCATGTAGTTCAAGGCTCACAAACCAGATAAAACTAGTTGGGTTGTCTATAAGTTGAAGCTCCGCAGTCTTTTTGGTAGACCATTTGTGCGCCGGTGCGCTGCTTCTATAGATCTATCCTCCCGAGCTCAAACTTCCACCGAGTCGTATGTGCCGTAAATACTGGATATTCTCACCCATTGCCGTCTTGCAGATGCCAATATGACCGAGGCGGACAAAGTAAGCCATGTACTCAAGGAGATGACAGACGACGATTTCAATCTGCTGGCGTCGAAGGACTTATCTACCATGGACGACATCATCAATGGGTGTCGGTGGTTCGAAGAACTGAAGAGTTGTCGTATTGCCCAGTGTTTTATGCGGCTTGAGAATACTGCCGCTACGTCCACCTGCAAAGACCTTCAGACAACGTGCAGTCCACTGCCCACAAATGAAAGCGTAGTTCGCTTCGTGCGTCGTGAAATCTAGGCGGTGACTGCGCCATCTTTCCCGACGTAGCCGTTCGATGACCATCGGCCAACATTATTTTTGATTCAGCAGGTTGTGTGAGAAAAGCTCGCAAATGTCGAACTGCAGCCCGTCTACTCGCTCACCGATCCTCGTGTAAGCACCATGACGCCACATTCACGCGCCCGGAAATATCTCGTCACTACTGTGACCCTACACAGCGGAGAACGCAAGGTGACAAGCTGATCTGCTTCTGTTGCCACGGTGCGGGACACACCTCTCGCTATTGTCGCTGTCAGACCTCTCCATCTCACTCGTTTTACGGCTATCGACACTACGACAACTGACCCATGCAGTTCGCTGCTTGGGAACACGCACAAAACAATAAGGCTCCTGCAACATCAGTCTGACGCTCCGGTCGTTCACCTCCCCGCACGATCATCGGTCCGAGTCTTCACAGCCTCGTCGATATTGGTCGCCCCGACCTACTGGATGCTCACTCGGGGATAACTGAGCAACGCAGCTCCCGAAGGTGATGCTGCACTGGACCCTCTACCTCGAATACGGCTGCTCACCGTGACCACAGATCAGAACCTTCTTGCTGTGGAAGTGGATTACCTGTCTGTAACGGCCCTCATCGACACCGGTGCACATAGTTCAATTATAAGCTCTGATCTACGTGCACGGTTATCTAAGGTTCTTACGGAGTACCTATGTGCACGTGTCGCGAATGAAAAAAACGCCGGCTGTGCTCGGAATGTGCACCACACATGTGAGCGTGACTGGCCACCAAACGTCCGTCCTGTTTCATGTCCTTGCTTATTGCCCTCATGACGTTATTATTGCACTTGATTTCTTGAGCAAACACTCCGCTGTGATCGACTGCTCTGCCGGTGTCGTGCAGCTTGACCTACTTACGCCCACTGACGCGTTGAAGCCAGTTCGCAGCAAGTTTTAGTGTGGAGAGTTTTTTTTTATATACCTCCACGAGCACTAACCCGAGTCGTCATTGAACCGTACCCTGGTGTACCAAATGGTGATTACATTGCGTCTCCCTCTGCTAGCGTAATAATGGCGCACAACGTGTCTGTTCTATGCACCGTTATAACTATCACGGGGAACAAGCGATCTCTCCCCCTTTTGAAGTTCGGAATCAGTCCACAAGTCATACGACAAAGAATTGCCCTCGCCACACTATCGCCATCACAGGAGTGCGAAATCTCATCGGTGTCACCTGAACTGCCCGCTGCCATCACTTCAAATACACATAAGGCTGACGTGACACCTGCATCTTCAACACTGCAGAGCGATGTGACAAAGATGATTACTTCAGACATTTTACCATCTCAGGTCGAAGAGCTCAGTGATCTCCTTACAACCTATTTCGACATACTTGACTTTGACGGCATACCTTTAGGTCAAACCTCACAAGTCAGGCATCGCATCGATACTGGGGCGTGGCTAAATCCACATGCTCCTTTACCGCTTGTTACCAGAGTTCCAAGTAATCCGACAGGAGTTCGACAAGATGCTGACAAAAGGCATAATTGAGCTTTCTAGTTCGTCACTTCTCTGGTCGTGCTAGTTGAAAAGAAATATACCACCTGGCGAGGTCGACGTAGCATAGGGGGCCCCGCCGTGGTGGTCTAGTGGCTAAGGTACTCGGCTGCTGACCCGCAGGGCGCGGGTTCGCATCCCGGCTGCGGCGGCTGCATTTCCGATGGAGGCGAAAATGCTGTAGGCCTGTGAGCTCAGATTTGGGTGCACGTTAAAGAACCTTAGGTGGTCGAAATTTCCGGAGCGCTCCACTACGGCGTTTTTTTATAATCGTATGGTGGTTTTGGGACGTTAAACCCCACATATCAATCATTCAATCTCTCCCAGTTCAGAGTTATGCCACTTGGCTTGTACAATGCACTAGCCATGTTCGAGCGGATGATAGGCACACTTTTGCGAAGCTTTAAAAGGTCCATCTGCCTGTGTTACCATGACAACGTCGTTGTGTTTGCACAAATCTTTGAGACTCACATCAACCGACTTCTATTCATTCTTTCCGTGTTTCATGCTGTTGGGCTACAACTTAATTCCTCGAAATGCCACTTCCGGCACCGCGAACTTGCCCTGCTGGGGCATCTCGTAGGCTCATTTGGCATCCGCCCTTACCCCGACAAAGTACGCACTGTTCTCGATTTCCCTGTACCAACTCTCGCCAAAGATGTTCGCACTTTTGTGGGCCTACACTCATATTTCCGACGATTTGTGGAAGACTTTGCGCACATTGCAGGCCCTCTAACTGATCTCCTCAAGAAGGACGTGTCATTTTTGTGGGCTACTGATCAAGCCGCTGGTTTTTCACGTCTAATTACGTTGCTGGCCACACCAGCGATTCTCGCCCACTTTGACCCATCCGCGCCATCCGAGGTTCGAACTGACGCTATAGGTTATACGGGATTGGCGCTGTGCTAGCTCATTGAGAGTCTGGCTATGATAGAGTCTTAGCATATGCCAGCGAGGTGCTTTCCTCTGCCGAACGCAATTGTACCATTACTGAGTGGGAATGCTTGGCACATGTCTAGGCAGTTGGTGAATTCCGCCCCTATTTATATGGGCGACAGTTCACCGTGACCACAGATCACCATGCTCTATTCTGGCTTTCGACAATCAAGGATTCAACAGGGCGTCTGGCTAGCTGGACTTTCCGTCTTCAGGAATTCACGTACAGGGTGGCCTGCAAGTCTGGCCGTTTTCACCAAGGTGCCGATTGCCTATCTCGGTAACCCGTTGACGCTTAAGACCTCGCCACGGACGACACATTCATAGGCATTTTTTTTACGCTCTCTGCTTTCACCGAAATTGCTGACGAGCAACAGCGTGAAGTTTCCTTACGTGATCTGATCAACCGCCTGAATGACGACCTGACGAACCGTTCAATTCGCATGTTCGTCATTATAGACGCCATCCTATACCGCCTGAACATGCAACCCGTGGGAAAGGAGCTACTTCTTCTAGTACCCGCTCATCTGCGGTTGACTGTACTACAGCAGCTGCAAGATGTACCGACGGCCGGTCACGTTCGTGCTGCCAGAACGTGTGATCATGTTCACCGACACTTTTTCTGGCCCAGCCTCTACCGTTCCGCACATCGTTACGTCGCTTCGTGTCAGTCATGCCAACGCCACAAAAATCAACTCTACATCCTGCCTTGCTCCTTCAATCTATTGACATACTTACAGAGCCCTTCTTTCGTGCCAGCCACGACCTACTCGGTCCCGTTCCTCTTTCTTACACAGGAAACTAATGGATCGCATTTGCATCAGATTATGCGACCCGATTAGGAATCACGAGACCTCTCCCGAGCACTTGCACTACTGACGTGACCGACTTCCTAAAACAAGACGTCATTTTAAACCATGGCGCTTTTCGCCAACTTCTCACAGACCTCGGTCACAAAACTTTATCTAAAGTCAACAATGAGATACTTAGTTCTTGTGCAACAAAGCACAAGTTTACGACGGCGTATCATCCCCAGACAAACGGTCTCACGGAGCGTTTGAATCGAACGATCACTGATATGTTCTCCATGTATGTTTGACTGATAATCACAACTCGGACACTGCGCTACTTTTCGTCACTTTCACGTGCAACACTTTGCGCCATGACACTACTGAATATTCTCTCTTTTATCTTCTCTATGGACAAGATTTAGCCTTGCCTTTGAACACGCTCGGGCTTAGCCTTGCCAATCTGTCAACAGCGTATGCTGGCCATGCTATCACCACAGCTGGAAAAGTACGTCAGATTGCCCATCAACTCCTTGTCGACTCGCAAGTGCGTCAAAAGTACACATACGACTGCCATCACCGGAACGTCCAATTCGATCCGGGTGACCTAGGCCTCCTGTGGTCTCCATCTCGACATGTTCGCCTGTCCGAAAAGCTTCTGCCTGAGTATACTCCGGCCCCTACACTGTGCTACTCTAGTTGACTGACGTTATCTATAATAGCGCCTCACGGCCCTACTGCGTCTTCGGAACCTTCAGACGTCGTCCCCGTTTCGCGCCTGAAGCCGTACCTTTCGTCGCACACCTTCTAATAAGCGCCGGCTCGGCACCTTCACCGCCGCTGGTAGATGTTGCGGTGTCGCAGTTACCACCATATTGAAGTGAGGGAGCAAGAGAAGGGCGATGTTGGCTGGTCGTAAACAACCACCATTTTGCCTGTTGTATTTTTTTACACAGTAAATATCTCGAAAATATACTTGCAACAATATTTCTATGTAAATAAATTTTCATTGATTCAGGCAGTATCGTACTAGTGGTGCCAAACCTGCAGAAGCGTCTCTCATAATCAAATGGTGGTGTTGGGACGTTAAACCCCACAAATCAACCAATCAATCAAACCTGCAGAAGTAGCGGAGTGGCGCGGCCTCGTTTGTTTCTTTTTATCTTGCTCTTCTTTGTTCCAATTCCTTTTTTCTTTCTCTTTCTCTATTATTCTCCTTACCTACCTTTTTCTCCCTTCCTCTTCCTTGGTAACTTTTTCTTCATCTGTTTCTTTCTCTCCCGTTTATCTGTTGTGTGTTTTTCTTTTGTTTTCTGCAGAGAGCGCACGCATCAACGCCGATGTTGCCCAACCATCGCGCCACTTCAGTGTGTGTGCACTGTGCTGTGAACATGCCTTATTATCTACCAAAATACTACTCAATGAAAAAAACGTACCATAATTATCCTGATTTTTCGAATCTGCATCGCCAAGAGCAAACTGTTTTTATTGTAAACCGTAAGAGTAACAGAATGAATTGAGCGCTCTCCGGCCGTATTATTTTGTTTGCACGAGCTAGGCGTGCCATGGCCGTTCCTGATGTCAACAGCTTTTGTTAACGCGAAATGGCAGAAAATAATTATTCAGCTCCACTG
Source organism: Rhipicephalus annulatus (assembly GCA_013436015.1). NCBI lineage: Eukaryota > Metazoa > Arthropoda > Arachnida > Ixodida > Ixodidae > Rhipicephalus > Rhipicephalus annulatus. Next base: position 230,128 of record WOVY01014351.1, read on the forward strand.
TTCAAATTTGTCGGCAGAAGGTTTTTATTTTTTCAAAAAAAACTAGAAAAAAACAATAAACTTTCTATGAGCCCATTATAAGAGCCATTAAGAGAGAATACCTGAGTGAGTTAGAGCTGTGTGGTTTTCTGGACTTATGCTGCAATGGGTCAATCAGTGACTTGCGCTTGTAGACGAAGGCATATACTTTCATACAGGGAGAAATTATCGACAATAAATACTATGGTGAGGCATAGCTGATGATAAGCGAGTGTTAGAGACAATAAAAAAAAGACACTTCAACGCCACTTCTGGCCCGCTCTACTTCTAGGCGCATGCCTCTCCAGTTTTAAGAGAAACTGCCGGGGAGTCGATTGACTGAAAAAAAAGAAAGCCTATTGTCAGATGAGTTAGTTCTTAGGTCACTTTTTGGACATGACCTACCTAAGCGATATAAATTACGTTGTTACTTTTTTTAGGTTCTATACGCTTTTCTCTTAGTACCCTGCGTTAGATTGATCGTGGTTATACAGCTTCTTGGCATACTACGGTACCCCTAATCTCTTCATTGCTCTGTAGTTTCAGTATAGTTTACTGTAGTGATGAGCCACGTCAAGCGACAATTTTTTTCTTACCCGGAGTATAAAGTCCGTTTCTCTTACAAGACCCCTAAGCAATATGGAAGTGCTAAATCTTTCGAGGCTCCCTTGAGAAAACAGAAAAGGAACGGTAGACATGAAGCACTGAAAGAGTTTGTACAAGAGCAAAAATGGTATTCACGAGTTTGCATCAGCCGCTGTCGAGTGAGCGGAGAGTCTCTGCGCTCGTTTGTTCCATACATACTAGGTAATCCACCATCGTTTATGCGTCGTCAAACTCGTTTTTTTTTTCCACTTCCTTTTTCGAAGCGCACTTTGCCGATGAGACACAGAGGTAGTTCTCGCAAGCACGACCGCGTGGATATTCTAATAAGTCGATTCTCTTGATGTCTCGGGCACTAAATAGTTCAAGTTGAGAATCATCTGCAAGTCAAATCATCCGGAAGAATCCCTGCACCGCAAGAGCTCGCGCCACCACTCGCGTGGAGAGCTTGGAGATACGGATTGTGCGGGGCCTTTCTCACTGTCCTTCCCCGTCTTCCCGCAAAAACGACCGCGTATGGAACGAATGTACGTGCCGCAACAGCCCCATTTACGAAACTGGCGCAGCGATAAACGACCGGATTACAGGCAGCTCCGAGCGAGCGCATCAGCTTTCCTATCCCTGCTCCTTAGTCCCGTATTGCACTTGTTTTTTCATTTGGCAGCAGAAAATGAATAAACGAATGCAATATGCGGCGGAGAAGACTCAAGAGCTAAAAGGGAGGACAAATTAGGAGGAGACGCTTAGGAACACGCCTTCGGTGACAAGAAACGGCTAAAGTTGTTGTACAGCGCACACTACCCAAATTTGGCCGTTGGAACACCACCCCTGTCTGAAGATCCAATGAGTCTTTAATGATTCGGCATTAGAGGTCCGCGTAATTGCGGCTGTAGCTTGTAGTGGCTCCAGTTATAGGACTCGTCTAGGAGATTACGTTAACGAGGCCATTTGGAGAAGATTGCGTATTACGCACGATGGACACGCGGCATGCGTTCAAGAAATGCATGCCACCGCATACAGTCCAGCCACGCGCGGAAACAAAGCCCTAAGGCAGTCAGTGCCGGCTGTGTGTACGGCGTCCTGAAGGCAAGTGAAGGGGGGAAGGGGAGGTTCAATGCCTTCCAAGTTTGGTGCCGCGTGTAATGGCTCCAGCCTCACAGGCAGCGTGTGTGCTGGACGTTACATGCTCGAGTCGGCTCGTGTGCTTTAGAACGTTCTTGAAGACTGGTCCGCGTCATAGCACAAGGAAGAAATAAAAGACCGAGGGTTGAATGCTTCTCCCCGCGACATTGGTGCGTGAGTCAGAGCTCCAGAATTACGGCAGCTAATCAAGTCACGTCCAAAGTTGTCATAAATTGTGCATAATGAAGAGATACGACGAACCTTCATTGGCAGGACAAATATTTAAGTATACTAAAGAGTCACTAACATATATAGACCAACCCTGTTCTGGAGTTAACAAGTCGACTGTTTGATTTAATCAACATTGTCGAAGGCAAATGATACCACGCTCCATCTCATACCAGCGAGCAAGTAGAAAAAGTAAGCTAAGCTCCGTCTGAAGATGTTATCTGAAAATAACGCGGTATTGAAAGAACAAACATGTTTTTTTGCTTGTAATTTGTAGGTATGCCTAAAATACTAGGCCCTCAGACAGCCTCACACTCACAAATACACAATGTAGACAAATAATCAATGAGTTTCATGAAATGTGTATGTTTTAGTGTTGTACGCCACTGCACAGTGCTCTACAGTCCACGTGCCCCAGTGCCTGTAACAGAACGGAAAGCTTACTTTGAGTGCAAAAGTAGCGCTTCTCGCAAAAACAAAAAAACAAAACAAAACTCTTTAACGTGTATTTTAGCTTAGAATTTCTTTCCGTTTCTTTTTTTTCTTATTAAGCCATTTCATTTGCAATAATTTTGTATGAAAACGCGGATTTAACCGAAATCAGCATAACCAAAGCCGTCAACGTGTACGATAAAAAGGATCTCTACGTGACAATGAAGGTTTCAATGTGCTCTAGCACGAGACTAAGTAGGCAGCCGCGATGGATTAAAAATGAAGTAGAATAATGCACGTCACTCATAAGACTCTGTAGCACAGTCGTTGTTCGTAGTACCGCCGAATACCCACAGAACTGAACCCTTCCATAACATTTTTTTGTTTTATTTTCTGTTCTTTGAGCCCGAACCTTCAATTCCTTGTACTACGGTCGCCGAGCTCTTCTATATCTCACGCCACTTAGAGCGGGACATGGTCAGCATATTCCAGCGCCTGCGCGTAATTCTTCAGGATGTACTGAAGCAGTTCCTGTTATGGGACGCGGCCGGGAACCATGGCTTAGCGATAAGCGCATTAGCCTACGCCTGCAGGACTTTCATGGTGGGCCGCACGATCCTTCTAGCAGAGAGCGCTGACCAGATCAGAGAGCATGGAGCCTGTTCAACGGGTTTCTTAGCCTCAGCTGCGAGAAAAAGATGGTGATTATGATGCTGACGATGCTTAAACGACTATTTTAAATGCGAAGCATTTCTTACGAAAGCATGGGCTCTTTCGCCACCTATTTATTTATTTATTTATTTAATTATTTATTTATTAATTTATTTATTTGATTATCTATTGATAACTAGCTAGGCAACCATGCCTTGCGATACTGATGTTTGTTTAGACCAGAATTTCCGTGTTACGAAGTGAGCGTGCGATGAAGCCGAATATTAGGCCACCTCATGAAAAGCACGGCACCTCACGCAGTGCGCATCATGACATAAATATCAGCATGTTATCTTAGTGCAATGGTGCTTGTTTCATTAGGTTGGTATGTACTACCGAAATGTGCAATTTGCGAGCAGCGTGTACAACAAACATGAATTACACATCATGGCATGAATGACTTGAGATGCGTGTAGCTTATACCATCACATGAGCGGCACAAATACTTTTGTTGAACTCGCCGGGTAACAGTCGTTGTCATAACACCTTTACGCATGCATGATAAGCACACGGTAATCGTTTGAATTTTATTACATAACCAAAAATTTTGTAGAGAGAATGTAGCTGTAACCGACATTTCATTCATTCTCAAAGCTTCTATAAATGAGGATCTATCTATCTATCTATCTATCTATCTATCTATCTATCTATCTATCTATCTATCTATCTATCTATCTATCTATCTATCTATCTATCTATCTATCTATCTATCTATCTATCTATCTATCTATCTATCTATCTATCTATCTATCTATCTATCTATCTGCGTTTCGACGCTCTCGTTCATCAATCTGCAGTACCATTTATTACGTGTAGATAAAGCCACTGCTTAAGTATGCAAAACTGAGGTTATGACTTGCAACTATTGTTTTCTAAAATCTCGTTTTCGCACTTTGCGTACATTGGCAGCCTTTAAATACGATATTTGGTAAAGTTACCAGTACTTGCTCAATTTCACTCTTTGACGAAGTTTTCAGTATGACCAGTCATCATACTCACGTGTATGTTTGATGCTGCAGTTTTTAATGGTCTTTTGTGGAACTTCTCTTTCTGTTCTCCATGTCATGATTCCCACAAGTATACATAAGCAGGTGGTTGCGTGATGACCACGGCAGTATAGGTTTCACGCTGTCGTTTGCAAGAGAAGCTACATGATCAATCTACTTGTCGTATGGTGTTGTGTATGTGTTTTACTGTACGGCAGCATGGCGTGGACAGTATAATAGTAAAACTCGTTGGAACGCCAAAGCCTGTAAACTCCGATTCTGCATTTTTTTAAAAAAGATATCCTTCAGATGCTACTCGGTGTTTATAACTTCTCACATTCAAAGTGCACAGACGCCTGTAAGAACCGAGGTTTTGTTTCTCATTTTATTCGTTTTGTTTCCTTCGTGTTCTTTAGAATTTTCTGGCAGCAACTCTTATAGTGTTACACTGTTAAAAGTATAAAAGAAACGACCAAGACATTCGTTCTTGTTCAATGTTGATGTCAGAAGACGAACACACGTGGCAGAATGGTATTTTCAGAGATAGTCTTATTCCATATCGCTCGCAGTCCCGAGAGACATTTCTTGTCCGGCCAACATCACCTAGATTCGTTTTTGTGCTGCATTTTCAACATGCGTTGAACAGAACAAACAGACTTCAGTAAGAGTTTGAAAAGTCTGCTGAGATTTCCTGTTTGTTGTTTTGCTTGAAGCGTATGCGAAAATTACTTGTTTCTTGTAGTCCTCTTCATCTTCTGGGTATTTAGAGCGACATGTTGGATTTCTCAAAAGTGCGATGCTTTCGGCAGCTTGATGTAAAAGTGCTGCAAGCGAAAGTTCTTCCCGACGCATTTTTTTGCAGCTCTTATAGTATCTTATTTTACGTAATACATACCGTGGCTGTCAAACGAATGTTTTTGTAGTTTCGTGTTTCGTGACGTGAATAGATAAGACGAAGAAACGTCGAGTGCATCAACATAACCGTTATCATATTGACGGATTGATATTTGGGGTTTACGGCAAGGTAAACAGCTCAGCATGGCTGCACCTAAATCCATTAATAATATAGTCTACACCAATAAGTCCAATTTATAACCTTCACTAAATTTTAACGCGATTGGTTCACTTTCTCCAAACAGTGGAAGCGTGTTTTAGTGTTATTAATTTTAGATATTTTAGGTGTATGAAGAAAGTTCTGTGGAGCTTCGTTATTTTGAAAGGTAGACAGGTAATAAACTTTATTAGAGATCCAACGAGAAATCACTGGCCTGGGCTAGGCCTCCAGGAGCCAAAATCTTTGTTTTATACAGAAAGATAAACTTTCCCCAGTTTTATTATTCATAGGAGTGTTTCTCCCTATGTGCTGATGCGAAATGCGGGATTAATATCGGGGAGAATTTAGGATGTAATAACGAACCCTAAAAGTTTGTTGCTCCAATAAAAGTACGCCAACCGTCTGATAGGTGTCCATTTCCATCACAAACCTGCTCTGTTTGACTTTGTGGGCATCGGTTGTTGTCTATATAGAAGAAGCAGCAGATTTAGGTTCAATTGGGACCATAAGTCATAGTGGACCATAGAAATTACACGAAGCACGAAATTACATAGAAGTTCATTCAAGCGTCTTCACTAACGTACGCCAGTGGCGACACTTGAATGCACCTCGTGTAATCTCTATGGTGTTAATATGGGTAGTCAGCTTGCTTGTAAGGGGGCAACAAGACCTGACTCAGGCAGTTTACAGAAATTGCTATGTTTACCGGACACAGCGGACACAGAAATTCCGTGGACTTCAGTCGTTGCCCCTTCGTTTTTTTCACAATTCCTCTAATGGGCCTCAGCTATAACGACCCTCTCAGGTGCCCTTCACCCTCCAACCTTTCGGCGGCTCAGATAGAAAGAGCCGGCGTTGCACAAAAAGGCGCTCCCTTACGGGTTGCCGAATTAAGTGTCTTTCTTCTTATCAAACTACTACTACTAGAGCACAGTGCGGATATGGTGAACGAGCACGAGAAAGCGCCCCGGACGGCTGACGTATCAAGAGGAGGACCCATTTTTTATCAAAGGCCAAAGCTATATACAGGTCCTCCTATCGAAACGTCAGCCAACCTGTCGGAGGCACTGTCGCCTGCTCATCAAACCAATGAGAACTTCTTGCTTCTATCTGTCATCTCCCACCTTGATTTTGAATACTAACAGAGACGACATCATCGCGCCGTTTGTGCGCACGTACTTTGAAGGATGGTCATATAGTTTTCGTTTTATGTTCCGAATGCGTATTCATTTAAGCTACCACGAGCATAACAGGAGTTATCTTAATACAATTTCTATCTTGTTTCTATTGTCTCAGTCTGAGCACTTTTTTTATTTTTCTGAGTGTGTATAGTGAAATGTATCTAATAAGATAGAGAACAAAAGCCCCTCTAAAGTGGCGTCATGTTTAGGTCAATACTTCACTCTCAGCATGAATGCAGAGAGATAGTTATATATTTAAGAGGACAAGAGGCAAGTGCTAATGTGTGGAAACTAACTTGCTACAAAGTGCGCCACCTCTTTAATTTCTTTGGTCTGTGTCCAGTCTATTCGAGCCTATTTTGCGCGATTAGGTGCTAGCCCCTCTTGTCTAACCTTCAGTCCTCCTGAATACCTCGCTCATGTTAGAAGACAAAACACGGAGACCATGCCTGTTCTTCGGGATACACGGTGTGGGATGTACTACACCGACTACAGTTAGACTGCCTGCATCGGAAGATTGCGTTAAATTGCTGGGCACGTAGACGTGCAAGCAATTAACGGCGAGGCCACATGCACGTCTGAATCGTTGGTTGCGATGGAGCTCAGGGGAAGTCTTGCACAATAACTTACTGAACGGCATTACCCTCGGACTGCGGCGAGGAATAAAGAGTGGCACATTGTGAACTATAAAAGTAGCACTGCAGCCATAGCACTAAAAGAAGAAGAAAGAATTCCTTTGGCAAGGGATGTCCGCCATGCCCCAGTAACATTTCCTAACGTTATGTCCAGCGTCAGGGCTGACTTAAGTTTTATCTTACAAACAGTTCTGAAGCAATCGCTTTTTGAGAATGTGGGTCCACTTATCAGCAGAATAGATCAAATCGGTGAGACACGAGAAGCAATTAACGCGGAGACCTTGGGAAATTGGGCTTAAAAATTTTCAAGAAATGGGTGGTTTTAGTCCACATTTATGCTCTGCCATGTGGTCTTTGGCGCACCTAACGTATCGTGACAGAATAATTTCCCAGAACTAAACCCCTGCTCATATGGCAAGTGAACGGGGTCGACTCAACCATTATGTAGCGGTGCTGTGACGAGGCTGAAAGCGTCAGCCGTCTTCATTAATGCGCTCTGGAGTGCCTGGTAACATCATTAATTATTCGTTAGAATATCCTGAATTTCACCCAATGCATAAATTGTTGCTCGCGATTCACGAAGCGCACAATGGCAACTCTTCTCAGGCAGACGCGAGAGAGAAAGCATCCTAGCGAGTACAGAGCACATTGTTGTAGGGGCTTGTTCGGGCAAATATTCATGTTCCTGTGTGACTGAGAGTTTGAGAGTGAATGGTGAGCCGTGTCGCCGGGCTTCCAGGATAAGGTGAGATGGGTGACATGTTGTGCACTGCTTTTGTGCGTTAGCGCATTGGTATTTTTTGTTATTCTTACTCGTATGCGTAATGAATGACTTGTTTTGAGGCCTAAATGTCATGGCTCAGCAGTAATATGCGTAATGAATGGTGGTATCATTCTACACCCAATGTCGAAATAGCAGCTGTGCTGTGGCGGGAAAATGTATTTCGCCAAACTTTTTTTTAGTGCAGCCGTCTTAAGGCTCATATGCCAGTCGCCTTATTCACTCAGCTAGCTTCAACACCTGCGTCTGCGTACGTCTCTAGCACCTTCGAATAGACGAACGAAATCGAGGTTGCTTTTCAGCACAGAGTGTTTTGAGTTAAACCATTGACTGTCACAGACCCGACGCGAGCGTCCAAATTCTAGAGCCAGAAGCTCGCGCTGAAACCAGTCGTTCGCACTTCCCACAGATAGATGGGCCCTTCGTCGTTTGCGTAAGGCTTTAATCGCTTCGGGGCCTTCTAGTAGCTGCAGTTGCCTTTCCTGTTGTTCATGTCTTTCTCGTGGTTCATAACGCTGAAGCACTCCGCGCAGATGTTTTAGTGAAGCGGACACATGTGACCATGGTGTTTACCCCTGGATTATTGGCAATGGTTTGTTACAGCTTTAATTCTCAATTACTAATTACGTGTGTCTAAAAATCTGAATTGGTGTCTGTAACTGTTCAGTTGTCTTCATTCCATTTTCAGTCAATCTCCAGTGAGTAGTGGAATATTCCCAATTACTGTGGTGTATACCCGCTCCTGATGGTCATAACTTATAGTACACAGATGCTGCACAAACCAGCTTTTTACTGCAGACTTATACAAACTTGCTGTTGGAACTGACTGTTTAGAGTTTCATGTTATTCGTCAGAAGTGGTACTTCTATGTAACTAGAAAAATCGTAATACTCGCCTATCGGATACAATAAAGTTTGCCCCGACACGGTGGTCTACTGGCTAAGGTACTCTACTGCTGACCCGCAGGTTGCTAGATCGAATCCCGGCTGCGGCGGCTGCATTTCCGATGGAGGCGGAAATGCTGTAGGCCCGTGTGCTCAGATTTGGGTGCACGTTGAAGAACCCCAGGTGGTCGAACTTTCCGGAGCCCTCCACTACGGCGTCTTTCATAATCATATGGTGGTTTTGGGACGTCAAACTCTACATATCAATCAATTACAATAAAATTTGCTCCTGTTTGAATAAGCAGTGCGATAAAGTACTACACTTTGACCGCTTTCCATACTTGTACTTCATACTCTCGACATTCACGTGATTTCGCGGTTATCTGATCACATCTGACCATAGCGTTTGTCAGCAATAACATAATAGCTCATGTCAGAATCCGCATGAAGATTCACAAAAGCATATATGAAGAACGCAAGAATATACACTTCTTCTATAGCATGCGACGCGAAAACGATGATAAAAACATGACTTAATGTTTCTGATTTAATTTTTAGAGGGCTTGGAAGGCATGTGGAATTTAATGTATAAGGGGTCGCAGTAGCGATACACTCTGTTAATATGGAGCAACGTCGCTTGCCAATCCAACTAACATGTTGGCTTTTCGTTACCAACGTTGCCACTTAGTAAGTTCGCTTCCTGGCAATGGCCTGCTTGCGTTATAGAATGAACACGCAAAAATAACTTTTTAATAAAAAACTTTCGCTTTTTTGTGTTTTTACTCTAATGACTAGTGTCGTTTAGCAGCGGTCTTAGTTTGCACGCTATATACTCGACCTTATAGACTAAAGAAATTGCGAGATTTTGAGCTCATTTGCATAGCCTGATTTCTCTGCTCACTATTGCCTATCTGATGACACGCAGTGGAATACGAAAAAAAAATTATTTCCTTCAGTCAGGTTTCCAGCCTAGGCCCTTTCATATTACAATATTGGCAAATAAATTTAGTTTTATTGGCGCTTAATTCTGAGCTCCAAACTAAAAGTCACGGTCCAAACAAAAAGCCGAACGAAGCAGTGAATGCGATAGCAAGAAATAAAAATAACACACGAAAACGACAAGCAGCTCAATACTTTCAGCACGCCGATGCAGCTCAAAGAAGGATTCTCAAAAAGAAATCATATAGGTATACACAGGACAAGTGTGAACTAACAACCGTCCTATAGTTATTACGTGTTTTTATTTGAGGAACACGCTGCAAATGTCCACAATGCTGATGCTGACACTGTGTGATCTTTTTTTAGTTTCTTTTAAACTGCGGGCCGTGGAATGATCCCTCTGCGTCTCCTGACACGCGGTGGCGTATGACGCGTTGTGTGCTCCACGTTTCTTTTTTTCTTCTCCATCATGAGTGCTACAGAAATTCTGCAAACAGAGAGCACCCGTAAACAGTTATGTGCTTTATTTTCCGGCAATGAAAGGACGAATGCGAAAGTTATTATTGTCAGTCCTGCATACATTCATTTTTTTATTTTAAAGTGTCCCCTCTTTTATAAAATATTCGCAGAAATGTCCAGTAGGGCTTCCACGTGGTGTTTTTGAATAGTGCTGACAGCCAAACGTATGAAGAGCACGCCAGCGTAATCCTATACTTAGCACGCAAGAGAAGCGCGTCCGATGGAAGACGACGGCGTAACGCCTCGCCCCCAAAATAGCAAAGTTGGTATGGCGTGGCATGACTGCATGGCGAACATAAATTACAGCTCGTAATTTGAAAACTGTGAAGTGAATTCCACGTAACGCCTCCTTAACATGCAACGTTCATGATGCGCTCGCAGCCGTTTAGACATACTAAAACTGATATGGCATGACATGACTATAGCGAACACAAATGAAAGGTCATGACACGAACATAGCGAAATGTATGTTTTGTACGGCTTGTTCACGTGACATTGCCTCAGGGCGCTCGCGGCCATTTCGTTTCCTGGATACACACCGACATTGGTATAGCATACCTCGTCGCGACGAGAAATAATGCCAGATCATGAATTGTATACACCACAACAAACTTTTCATTAGTATTGTATATGCCGTTGTGATGGGTCGGTATTGGATTTTACTCCGGCCCAAACTAAAGTGACTTGTCAGTCGTGGTGCACTTGAGTCTGGCTACATGTATTTTCTATTAACAAAAGTCGTAATAAGTATACCTGTGTCCTAGCCCGCCCCTTTGCGTCAAAGATAGAGCGCTTCTTTTTTTCTCTTCCTTTCACAGTTTTGCAAAACAGGCACTATGATAGCCTGTGTTGCTGCCGCACACGCGACGAGCTTCTGCAGGCTTGCGAGGTTCTCTCGAAAATAATACCCGGAGTTTCGTAACATCCGCCATTATTATGAACGTTGCCCTTAGGGCATACACAAAGGCAAACGACCGGCTTTAGCGGTGCTCGACCCCGCACTTGGGCACGCAAGTCAGCTGTGTTGGTGCCTAACTGTTTGTTAATATTTAATCATTCGTAACTCCTTGATATAGTCTAGCGCGGACGTCGTTCGCTCCTTTCTTCAGACAAAATATCTGACAGGCCCTTTGTGTACAAAGCCATCGCTGTGGTGCCAGCGGCGTGGATAAAATATTGTAAATTGATGGCAGGTCTAGGCACGAAAACGAGAGAGAGGTTAGGCGGGGATGTTAAACAATTCGGAATAACCGGTATGCTATTCTGCACAGGGGAAGAAAATGGTAGAGGCAGATCTATCCTGGCAACATATATACGTGTGCAGGCCCGCCCGAGGTGAGGATGCTTTGGCTGCCAACTCAAGAAACGAAGTGGCACCGCGAACTGTGCTCAACGCTGCACTAACCTTAACTTAGCTTGTTAATCTCTTTTTCTATAAGGCGAAAGGCTTAGATGGCCAATCAACCACTAAAATTGGCCGTCGGCGTCGGGCAGTGTTGGCATGAGCGTGTGTTAAAAATCATTACTCAATGAAGTCGCCAATTTATGTCGCCACATTAATATAGGATGTCACATAATGTAACATCACGTGACGATGTGATCAGTGACATGGTCGCTTGGTCAAAGGTAGACCAATCGCAGAGGTAGTTACAAACAAGAGGAGGGACACAAAGCTTGCAATGCCTTCCACCCTGGAAACAATGAGAAATGAAATTATACGCAGTAGGGGGGGCAAGAGAAGAAGCCCAGCTTAATATGACAATATAATATGTCCCGAGTGCGTATTTTCACGATGAAGAAAGTCTTGAAACTAATATGCATGCCCGTATGTCATTTATGACAGCCAGCTCAGATGGTGCGAGTGCCTATAAGTAAGAAAAACTTCACAAATGACTGGTTAAAACACAAATGAACTCGAGTCTCTGTACGTGTAGCCATTTACGGACTACAGTTAGGAATTATTCTTGCAAGCCCGTGTATTGTGCGATGTGACTGCACGTTAAGGAACACCAGATGGCCTAAACGTCCGGAGCCCTTCCTTAAGGCATCGCCCATAATCATATCTGGTTTGGCGCAAAGACAACCTGCAGATTATTATTGCGATAGGAAATATAGGGTACTCTTTAGGGTTCTTTTTTTTTCACCTCAGTTTGGTGAAAATTCTAAACAGATAGCACCCCCTCGCATATCGTATAACCGCGGGCGAAATAGCGCTGTAAGGGTGGGGGACTTTCTCGCTCGAGCAGCAACTATGAATTTTCAGCATAAGGGCGGGGTTCTGAGCAGTGGAACACACGCTGTCTCAGCAAACTTGACGAAACGGTTCGTATAAGCCTTTCTACTTGCTGTACTCTCAACGCTGATTCGTGTTCACATAAGACTGTGCGAAAAGCGCTTCAGTTTATGAAACGGCCGTATTGCCTTGCACCAGAGTTTTACAGTGAAGCTAATAATGTCGAGCTCAAACGGGCAAAGTTTAGTCGAGCAGACAAGTTTAAACTGCAGCAAGGCAGCGTGTGCGAACTTAGAACCACGTACTATATATGCTATACATAGCATAACCATCACAGATAGCAAGGGGTGGAAAAGACAGCGTGGGCGGAGAGAAAGATTGATATGTGGGGTTTAACATAACAAAAAGACCATGTTATTATGAGAGATGCCGTAGTGGAGGGCCCCCTGAAATTTGGACCACCTGGGGTTGTTTAAGTGCGCCCAAATCTGAGCAAACAGGCCTACAGCACTTCCGCCTCTATCGAAAATGCAGCCGCTGCAGCCAGAATTCGATCGTGCGACCTGTGTGTCGGCGGACAGAAAGAAGCAGAGATACTAAAGCATAGTGTAGTGGAAGCAAAAGGAGAAGGGAGACGAGTCGAAGGTGCACTGAGATCAAAATCACTCATGCCATGATTTTTGCGTCAACCAGTAGCTATCGACCCCCTAGTATCGATTTGCGGCCTAAAACGCATCTGAGTGACGAATGAGTATCTCTAATATTGATTAATATATTCGCTATTAACATGGCTCAAAACGGGTAGAAACTCCGCCAATTTTTAGTGCTGGCAGCGCTACCTCGCGACCATGTCGAGGCCGCTGCGCAGCTGATGTCGCTTTCACAAAAAAAATGGTGACGTCACACTGGCGTTTCGTCTTAGGAGCGCGCGTACAGTCAGTCCAGCTGTGTCTCTGAAGGCGTAGACATGCCTCTGTCGCCAACATTGTCGTCATCGCCGTCGTCGTGGTCAACATTGGCAAGTGATAATGACAGCGACCTGGAATTGGGTATCGCCGCGATTCGCGACGATCCTTGCTTGACAAGCTCCACGTTAAGTTCAATGTATTTATCAGTCCCGACCGTACTGTCGGAGTTCAGGAACAGCAACTACGCACCTCATGTTGCGGACGTTTGGCGAGTGAATCGCTGCTTTCAGCTGCAGCAGGGCACACGGTCTACGAATAGCCCCGGCCTCGAGAAGAGGGCTCGTACTGCTAGTGAAACCCAACTGGTTCGCCAACACAGGATTTACCCTGTAGCCGCTCGCTGCAAAGTGAAGGGAGCAAATGTGACTGTTCTTCACAGGCCTCCAGTCCCTTTGTCCAAGGCGCGTACGAAGTCAACGCACTGGCTACTTTGAGGTTCGTGGCTTCGAAAGGCACCCTCTGCTTTTTTCGCTCCTCGACGTGCAGGTTCCCGCAACGCAGCGATTCCCCGACATTCTGGCACGTATTGTCGCTCTGAATGATCGTACTGACATGCACTGGAGCACAACGCAAATAAGTTGATGCGACTCGATGAATCGCACGCACGTGTCAACACAGCAAGGAGAGCCACCACTGACATGATGGCTGGGAGTCGGCTCCCAAAACACTCAGAGATCGCCGACGTCATCTTTACTAGCATATCGTCACTCAGGATGGTATTTGTAGAATGTATCACACTGTGAAGTTAGGGGTGAGGTTCGTCGCGCCGCAGAGCGTGTGACGCGTTGCGGATGGAGGAGACGGTATCTGACGTTAACAAACCACACTACAATTGTATTTGACAGCATACACACACGAAATACATAAAGCGGCAGCGTACACTGCTAGTCAATTGTCTCACGTGGCGGTGCTGGGGACCAGGAGGCTGTGGGGCTGGCAGAGTCCCTGTGATGACGTAATCGTCGTCGGGTAGATGTCCGGTGTGGAAACGACGTAGCAGCAGCAGGGGTTAAGGGCCGAGTGAACGAACCGTCGCTCGGTAGCCGGTAGCCAGATAGGGCTCGTCCGCGCCAGGCCAGGACCTTGCGACGCTCGTCTCGACGGCGGTGGACAATCTGGAACCTCGCGCGTAGGTGCGGGTTCTCCGAGAGCAGCAGGCCGCGTCCCAGGTCTTGCCAGGCGAGGACCGTGAGGCGCTCGCTGTCCCGAAGACAGGCGCCCTGTGTATGCGAACCTCGCGCGTAGATGCGGGTTCTCCAACAACCTGCCGCCCGTTCTGCCGGCGTTCCAAAAAAAAAAAAAACTGTCTCGCCTGCGCGCGCCCTTCTTAATCTTCTCTGCAGCCCGAGCTCCTTCGTTTTTCTCGCCTTCCAGCGATCGGCCACTCCGTCGTCTGCTCTCGCTTTCCCTGCTTCGTCACAATTACCCCCCACTTAAGAAGGTTCTTCCCTGTGAAGAACTTGCAGCTGCCACTGGATCCCTTGGGACACCGTAGTACACGCGCACTCGGAGCACTGCACTACACTACCGAGTCCCGCACACTCGGCACACATAAGAGACACGAAAGTTGTCACCAGTGTTCAGGGCCCCGCACACCCGACACTCTCAAAGGTACTCGCAAGACGAGATGAAAGTTGGTCCGCCACGGTAAGTAATGTGCACCGAAAAAAAAAAAAAAATTTCATGAATTATACCCGACACTGCGAAATCCTCAAGCCGTGTAGCGATGATGTTCATGCGCTTGGCAACCGGCTCATATAGTCTGCTCCTACATTCTCACTGCCTTTTATATATTCAACGCTGAAGTCGTACTCCATGAGTATGAGGCTCCAACGTAGAACACGGCTGTTGATGTGTTTGGCGGAGTTGATGTAAACGAGAGGCTTGTGGTCGCTTTGTAGTATGAACGTTATTGTCCCGTCTTTTTTTCTTGACAACTACTATCGGCGACTGGTAGGGAGACTCGGATGGCTCGATGATGCCTTGCTTCAGCATGTTTCTAATTTCTTGTTGAACTGCCTCTTTGGTAGCAAACGGTAGTGGATACGGCCGTATGTTCACTGGTGTATCCGTTGCGACATTCAACTTGCACTGGGTGAGATGTGTTCTGCCGGGAATGTCGGTGAATACATTCTCGTAGGTATGCAGTATTCTAGCGATCTGCGTGCGCTGTTTAGTAGAGAGTGCTTCCGATATGTTCACATCGGCAGCAGATTCTTTTTGCTGAAAAGGTACGCATGGTAGATCGTCGTGTTCAGTATCATCAGCCAGACACGCGACTGACGCTTCTTTTGTTGGCTGTGGTACCGATGGTCGTTCTTGATATTTTTTGAGGAGGTTGACGTGAAACAGAGATGTTCGCGTTCCTAAATCAATAACGTAATCCACGTCATTCTTCCTCTCTAGAACTGTGAAAGGCCCTTTCCATGTTAGAATCAGTTTGTTGTTGTCCGACGGGAGTAGCAGCAGCACCTTGTCTCCAACAGCTAAACGCCGTGGTCTAGTCTTCATGTCATAGTGCTTCTTCTGCACAAGTTTGGCTTTCTGCAGCTCCTCCTTGGCTAGACGACAAGTGTTTTCAAGACGTCTCCGCAGGTCAACTACATAGCCGTACGAGGTCTTCGTCTCATCATCTAGATGATTACCAGTCCACATTTCTTTCAATATTGACATGGGTCCTCTGACGTAACGGCCATACAGTAAGTCAAACGGGGCGAAGCCCAAACTTGACTGCGGAACTTCTCTATAGGCGAAAAGTAAAGGCGCTAAGTACCGGTCCCAACTTTTCGGGCACTCTTGACACATTCGTCTTATCATTCGTTTAAGTGTGCCATTGAACCTCTCGACAAGACCATTTGCCATGGGATGATATGGTGTCGTCGGCAACTGTGTGAAGGATAGAAGCCTGCTGAATTCGCGCATTAGGTGGGACGTAAAAGACGTGCCTCGGTCGCTGATGATTTCCTGAGGTACCCCCACTCGCGAGAACATCTCCAACAGTGCTTCAGCGATCCTTTCTGTTTCAATACTTGGCAGCGCCACCGCATCAGGATACCGCGTTGCCATGTCCACCATTGTCAAAACGTATCTATTCCCTTTTTCTGACTTGGGAGATAATGGTCCCACAATGTCAATGGCCACTCTCTTAAACGGTGTATCAATGACGGGGGTTTTACCCAACGGTACTCGCCCAACTAAGTGTTTTGGGAAAGTTCTCTGGCACGTGTCGCACGATTTCACAAATCGTGTGATGTCAGAAAGTACCCCGGGCCAATAGAACTCCTCGAGGATACGGTCTGTTGTGCGTTTTATACCCTGATGGCCCGCAAGAATTCCTTCATGAGCCATTTGCATTACACAATGGCGGAGGGCTGTAGGTACAACAAGTTGTTCAGTTTCTCTCTTCGATCTGAGCTTGTACCTCCTGTATAGAATTTCTTCTTTTGTAAAGAAAAGAATCTCGGCAAACCTGGTCTGGATGGGTTTATCGACGGCCTCAAAGCATTTCTGTAAGCTAGCGTCATCCCTCTGACTTTTCTGCAAGTCACGTGCACTCATATCCAGGGGACTTATTGTTGGTACCGGCAGGCGACGAGAACTCTGTCCGACTGTCGCGGCGACTTCGTTTTCCTTTGATTGCCTCGCAACCGAAGTGAATGCATCTGTAGTATAAGATCCAGTCAGCGATCCGTCGTCCGCTCCCACCCTAGATGATATTTTCATCGGACTAGCTGGACGTAGGTGTCTTTTCCAATCTTGATCAGGATCGGAGGCGTCACGGACCCCTTGGACGTTTCCCAGAACGACGTCATACAGTGGGTCATCCATGCAGATCGCGCGAGTCTTGCCTGAGAAAAAGGGTGAAATAATTCGCACGTCTGCCTCCGGCAGTTTCAGTACCCTTCGATCAAGAAGACACACAGAGGAAACTTTCCCCGTCAGATTGCTGACTGGTACAAGGGACCTTCTCACAATAACCGAGTCGCATCCTGTATCCCGTAAGACCGTAACGGGCTGGTTTTCAAGGACGCCTTCGGCCGTAGGCATAGACTTGTCCTCCCACTTGATTCTCGTACGTTTCGAGCAATCAGTACCTTGCCGGGAAGCCTGTGTCTCCTGGTTTGATGCTTTCGGACCTTCTGCTTGCTCTTTCAGGCAAGAGGCTTTACCGCTTTCCTTGTTAGGGCAGTCCTCTTTGCTATGCCCACTACGTCTACATTTTCCGCAGAAGGCTGGTTTTGTCCTTGGCCCTTTAGTATTTGCCCAGCAATCTGAGGCCTTATGACCGCGCTTTCCACAAAGCAAACAATGTGGTTTGTCCTTTTCCTCTTTCCGTAGTGCGGCCTGCGCTCGATCTGGTGGCTTTTTATGGTCCTTGTCGTCCTTACCTTTACCAAGGTTGACGAAACCCTGCGCCTCCATATAATGATCAGTAGCTTCTATCAGCTTTTCAATTCCTCGGCAATCCCTTTCCCGCAGGAAGATTGCCAACTTCTCGTGGCACTGCGTGATGAATTGCTCTGAAACAATAACGTCTCGCAGAGCTTCGTACGTCCGTTCGGTCTTGGCCATCTCTTGCCAATGGTCGAAATAACCTAGTAATCGCCCAGCGAACTGTCGACCCGTTTCGCAGTCCTCAGGCTTCGCCGACCGAAACTTAGTGCGGTAGCCCTCCTCTGTAAACCGGAAGCGCTGCAACAACGTTTTCTTTAACGTTGCGTAATCCATGGCATGGTCAGGTGCCATTCTGCCAACAACACTTAGCGCTTCACCGGTCAAACAAAGGCTCAGTGAAAGGGCCCACTTGTCTTGCGGCCAATCCTGGCTCCTGGCGACGCGTTCAAAGCGCTGGATGTACGCGTCCAGCTCGTCGCGAACTTCGTTGAAGGGCGGTATGAGTTTGTGCGGACTTTCGTAGCTTTGAGGAGAACCCATGTGCGGACCCTCTACTGATTGACCTGTAGTCACGCTACCCGTTGTCGCATCTAACTCTCGGAGCTTCAACCTTAGTTCGAGAACCTCCTTTTCTGCTTGTAGCCTCGCCAGTGCCTCGGCATCAGCTTCTTTTGCTGCATTGCGTTCGGCTAAACGTACTTCCCGCGCTTCTCGTTCACGTACGCGCTCTTCATCGATCCACTGCTTTAGCCCTGGACCGCTCAACCCCAGTTCCTTTCCAATTGCTGTGAGCTTGTCCGTCTCCATCGTCAACCGTCAGACCCGCATAAGCGACGCGCTGCTCTTTTATAGGATAAGAGCAGTCCTGTCTCGCGGACGCCAGATGTGAAGTTAGGGGTGAGGTTCGTCGCGCCGCAGAGCGTGTGACGCGTTGCGGATGGAGGAGACGGTATCTGACGTTAACAAACCACACTACAATTGTATTTGACAGCATACACACACGAAATACATAAAGCGGCAGCGTACACTGCTAGTCAATTGTCTCACGTGGCGGTGCTGGGGACCAGGAGGCTGTGGGGCTGGCAGAGTCCCTGTGATGACGTAATCGTCGTCGGGTAGATGTCCGGTGTGGAAACGACGTAGCAGCAGCAGGGGTTAAGGGCCGAGTGAACGAACCGTCGCTCGGTAGCCGGTAGCCAGATAGGGCTCGTCCGCGCCAGGCCAGGACCTTGCGACGCTCGTCTCGACGGCGGTGGACAATCTGGAACCTCGCGCGTAGGTGCGGGTTCTCCGAGAGCAGCAGGCCGCGTCCCAGGTCTTGCCAGGCGAGGACCGTGAGGCGCTCGCTGTCCCGAAGACAGGCGCCCTGTGTATGCGAACCTCGCGCGTAGATGCGGGTTCTCCAACAACCTGCCGCCCGTTCTGCCGGCGTTCCAAAAAAAAAAAAACTGTCTCGCCTGCGCGCGCCCTTCTTAATCTTCTCTGCAGCCCGAGCTCCTTCGTTTTTCTCGCCTTCCAGCGATCGGCCACTCCGTCGTCTGCTCTCGCTTTCCCTGCTTCGTCACACACACCGAACACGTTACACTACTGTTGATGTCGCAGGGCAGTCTATTTTTCGTTTTTTTTCCTTAGCTTTTCTACGCTGTTTGACGTCGAAATAAAATAACTTCGATGTGACGGATGCCATTAAAATTTGGCCAAGAAGACCTATGCATATCAAGTGATTGAATGGTGGGCACATCTCGATGCTGAAATTGTCAGTGCTCTTTAAGGGTGTATTCACATGAAGGACCAAATCTGTCTTTTCCGCGGCGGATTTTCCGTAGCGGATGGCGCATTAAGTAGGCAACGTCATCGATTTTTCCCATCTGAGCCACGTCCGTGAATGGAGAATGTAAGCTCTTTTTCGCTTTCGGATTCGCGCAAAATAACACTGGATTTAGCCAAGGGTGCTATTAAACGTCTGGCGACAAGGGAATCGTTTGTTTTAAATGCGAAGCATTCCTTAGTGAACTTCGGCGACATTGAGCGTATCTATCTATCTATCTATCTATCTATCTATCTATCTATCTATCTATCTATCTATCTATCTATCTATCTATCTATCTATCTATCTATCTATCTATCTATCTATCTATCTATCTATCTATCTATCTATCTATCTATCTATCTATCTATCTATCTAGCCACCTACGACTTTTAGCTCTCCTAGCCGTTTCGATAATGGTATCGATACCAAACTTGGCATGACACAACATGACTGTATGAAGAACACGATTCACTAGTTATAACATGAAAATCGTGAAATGTTTGTAATGAGTGTCATGATCTACATTTCACGGTCCTGCAGCTCTTGCGGTGGTATCGTTCACATGGCATGTTGCAAAACTGGCATGGTATGATATGACTGAATCGCGAACATAAGGGACATACCCTAACATGAAAATCATGAAATGCGTGTCAAGTAACAACATGACTAGATGCCACACTCATGACGCGCTTGCGGGCGTTTCGCTAGCTTCGCATACACCAAGTTTGGTGTTACGGTACGTGAATGAATGACGAAGGTATGTGACTGGTGCAAACATGATAATCTTGAGATGCGTGTCATGTAACAACATTCCTACATACCACGCTCTCGACGCGCTGGCAGCCGTTTCGCTAGTTTCACTTATACCAAATTTGGTATTGCGGGAGTGAATGAATGACGTAGGTATGATACTGGTGCAAACATGATAAACATAAGATGCGTGTCATCTAACAACATGACTACATGCTACGCTTATGAAGCGTCCTCAGCGGTTTCGATAGCTTCACATGCATCAAATTCGGTATTACATGACGCGAATGGACGACATAGGTAAATAACACATCCAAACGTTATAATAACGACATGCGTTTCATGTAACAACATGACTACATGCTGCGCCCACGATGCGCTCGCGGCCGTTTCGCTAGCTTCACATATGCCAAATTTGGTATTACATAACGTAAACAGATGACAAAGCTATGTGACTGGTGCAACAATGATAATTATGAGATGCGTGTAATGTGAGAACATGACTACATGCCACAATCAAGGCGCCATTACGTTTACACGTGACGCGGTGCGCGTGCTCGCCGGCGTTTATTTAGTCGCGTCAAGCCGCGGCGCTGCCACGCCATGCGCCGGTCCTGCCATATACTCGCAGGGGCGCGACACGCTGCGTTGCTTTGACGCATGCGCGTTTCAGCGCGTCCGGCGTTCCTCCATCACAAAAAGAGGGACATGATTTGGTGTCTAGGTAACGCATCGGCGCGAAATGCAGCATGTCACATTTCGAGCCGGTTGCATCGGGTAACGCCGACAGACGCTGGTCGCGCCCGTCACGTCTGGCGTCCGACTATAGAGTGCTCGCGTTTTGACAACGTAGCGTCCCTGTGCTCAGCGTGCTTCAAAGTTACATTGGTGTTTATTAGGCTCTTCATGATGCGCTCGTGGCCGTTTTGCTAGCTCCACGTATACCAAACTTGGTGTTGCGTGACCTCAATGGATGACGAAAGTATATGACTGGTGCAAACTTGATAATCCTGTCAAACGTGTCAAGTAAGAACATGGCAACATACCACGCTGATATCGTGCTCGCGGCCGTTTCGCTAGCTCCTCATATACTAAATTTGGTATCACGTGACGTGAATAGATGACGAAGGTAAACGACACATCCAAACATGATAATCATGACATGGAAGCCATGTCACCATCATTTACCTCCACTTCGTAACGTTGTGCTGAATTTAAAGTGACATATCAACATTTCTCAATCGTGCTTCGCATATCATCGATTCCCGCTGCACATGGGATCTGCCCTTTTTTTAGTTTTAGGGGGAAGCTCTTTATGGCGTGGTTTGTGCGTCCGCACTGTGGGTAACCACCCCTGGTTAATTCTTGAACCAGCCATAGAGTGTGATATTTGTACTACACACTCAAAAATGCAAACTGTATGACCCTGGAGGGAGTTACTTGTAGAAAAGAAGGATTGAAGTCACACGTACGGAATGAGAGGCGGACGATCACATGACTACGATCGCGTGTTCTTCGATGGCACCATACGCCAGGTGGTGCTCTATAGTACAATACAAGCGCCGTTTTGGCGCGTGCATGCATCAAGAGGCTCGGCGACGGAGGATGGACAACGCTGCTGAGCGGCGTGCGCGCAGAGCGGCGGCGGCTTGCGCTCGAAGAAGAGACTCCGTCGTGCGGGTGCGTGAGGCAAAAGCGCACCGCGAAGCTGCACGGTGGCGCCACGAGGACTCTGCCAACGGGAGGCTGCAGCGGCGCGGCAGCGGCGTGCGGACCCAGCTTCGCCCCACTCTTCATCATTCACCCCGTGGACATTCTGTCATTTTTTTTTCTCTCGTTTGGTTTCGTAGATTTAGCCGACAATGTTTCAAGTTTTTGCAGGCGTTTTCGAACACACAGCGTAATGCCGGCTCTACAAGCGAGGCTCTCCAAATTTAGGCGTAGGTGAAATCGGAGTCCTTCAATACTTTTACAGGTCATGAAGCTTCGGCTAAAGTTTGATATAGAGACAGAAGCAACCACTAGGGGTGCCTTCACCCACGGTGGAGGAGCCAAAAGTACGGCACGTGACGGAGCTGTGAAATGTTATTCAGTGTATCCGTGAAGGTTCAATACGTCTTGAGAGTGATGTTAGCTTCACGGAAATTCGGCAAAGCTCTAATACAGTGAAATTTTGCGTCGAACGAGGCCTTGAGGCTAGAAATTCGACGGCATGCTAATTCTATTGTAAGAAATGCTACCGCTATAAAAGCTTGCTTTTTTAAGCATCTAGTCAAAATTTGTGTAATATCCAGAGTGCTTTAACGATTCTGGTGGTTCTTATCGCGTTGCGGAAGTGCAGTGGTTGCCACTTTTGACTGCGCATATCCAATCCTTCAGGCTATATAAACATTGGGCGTTTCTATACGAAGATATATATCTTAAACTGCCTCGTGTTTACTAAACCAACAGCTGCGAAATAGTGTTTTGATTTTAGTAAGTGATGAAGATCAAGCTATACTTCACATGACGGTTGCCTCGTTTTCGTGTTTTGTTTTGCGTTGAATTATCACTACGGTGGTAGAGCGCGTTCTCAGTTCGGTTGGCCCATGCAATGTAGTTTCCCAGTCCTTTACTCTACTGTGTAGCTTACTTATGTTGTGTTTTTCTGGCCCTTTTTTATTGTTTTCACTGTTTTACATGCCTCCTCAAACGTGGAAATTGACTGTCTGCGTCCCACGCGAGTGGTGTGAACATGTGACGCAAGAAATTATCTTCTCGTGCTCATGATGCATTGATATCGAAAAATGACCTTTCGCGGTTTTACAGCTTGCGCAAGCTTTGTACAGCATTTTGGTGCAACCTCTCTTGCACCTTTGCCCTAGCAAAGTTCTATTAGTGTAACGCTGAAGTCCCTGTTCCATGCAACACATGTGTGGTTTGTACTTTTAAAGCTGTGAGGAACCGCATGTAGCTCCGCCTGTTTAAAATATCACCTCTACACTTTTGTTTATCTTAGTGCCTGTGTAAACGAAAACGGTGAATGTTTCACTCACCGAGCTTCTGTATTACCTACTGGCAGAGAACGAGCAATAGTCGGCTGGTATGTTCACCTTCATTAAATGCCTCATTATTGATTGCGGCTAAGTCAAAAGAGCTCATGCACAGCGTCAATGCAGCCACAGTATCCAGCTCCACTGATGGTTCCCGTTGGCGCTTTAGGTGGGCGAGCTCTGCACCTTTTTTCACTATACAAATACGCCCTACGCCCGTGGAAAATCCTCGGCACAGCGTCGGCAAAAGTTTTGGAACGTCGCACGGACTTCACAACAACGATTAACCACTGGTTAATGCGAACGATGTCACTCTCATTGAACTTCTTCCCTTCACAAGTCATCGTCATGCATCATCGTAATCACGCGTTTCCGGCTCTAAGAAGCGAATCTGATGTTGGAGGGCACAAAATTACAAGCTTTGAGGTTTGTGCGTGGGACTCGAATACATCTGTAGCCTGGGGTGGGAGTTTGGATAGGCCTTGAAAGCGCGCTGCGGTCCACAAAGCCTTTCTTTCAGTCCTCAATTTTGTGTGCTCTACCACGTCACACTGTCTACACCGTAAGATCTCAGCAGCCGAATAAGTAAAGTATGCGAAAGGTTGTGCTAAAGCCTGAGGAGCCTTTACACAAGCACAAAATGTGCCTCTGGCGTTCATGAGCTACAAAACACTTTTTTTTGTTCTCAGGTTCTGTTCAGAGGAGAGCGTTGACAATGTTTCCAGACGCGTCTTTCGTTTCTTTCGCAGTATTTCTCCAAAATATCGTATTTATGATTATCGTAAGCCTCCCGATGGCGGCGAGACAGACCCACCGCGCTCCTCTTTTGCTTTCAGCGTCGCTGTCATTCACTTCAGTCATCGAGACCTGCGAATGGGTGAGGTGGAAGAAAGGAAGAGAGACCGTACGTTACTGTGAACTGAGAAGAACAATTTTCTCCGGCTCCGTTTTGCGGGCTGCTCCTTTGGACAAAGGGAACGCGCGCTCTGAAAAGGCGTCCCTTTGATTTCTTATGAAGCCACCAACCTTTCTTTGAGGCGCAGCCTCGGGAGTCCCGCGTAAAACCTGAAAGCCCGCAAATGTTTACGCCCGAGAGCTGATAGCGTTCGGGGAATGCGCGTGAAAGCTCTTTACCAATCAGTTCTTTCTTTCTTTCATTCTTTCTTTCTTTCTTTCTTTCTTTCTTTCTTTCTTTCTTCCTTTCTTTCTTTCTTTCTATCTTTCTTTCCTTCTTTCTTATTTTTCTTTCTTTTTTTTCTTCTCTTGTTTTCTTCCTTTCTTTCTTTTCTAGTTTCGTCTTCGTTCACTCAGTGCTACAGTCGCACTGACCTCATCTGTGTATGTCGCCATTCACATGTTTTCGTCTGAATGCAGCTCCAGCTGTCGAGCGGGAAACGGGCAGCTGCTGCGAGGAACTGAAGTCGTTCGGTCGTTCGCTCTAGTCCGGGTTTATTAAAAGGGCAAGATGGTCTTACGGCTGAATAACGCAAGTGGCTTGTACCTGAAGATTTAACTCGGTTCATTGATGAAGTACGCAGGTGTGTGGTGTGGTGTTGTAGGTAAGGCACGACCCACGCTGGTGTGACGACCCACGAGGCAAGCCGAAGAGTCCGTTCGCACGAGTCATTCATCCCCGCAGATTTACCTATTTATTTATCTATTTATTTTTATTGCGATAGAAATGAGTGGACACGCTCGGCTAGATTTCGCCGCCGGCGTTGGCGTCGGCGTCATGCACCGTATATGTATACATATCTAAATAAATGAAAGTGCAAGAAAATATCAGAAAAAAGCCTTCGGCACGCAGAACCAAGCGTGGGGCCTCCGCGTCGTGAATGCGAGGCATTAACCACTGAGACACCGAGAGGTATTTTTTCTTTATTACACTTTCAATACAATTTATACATGTATACATATGTCACACATCACCCACTAGCGTGCGTAAGGCAGGCTGTATTCACTTATGCACCTTTCACGCTTTCAATGGGTCTAATAAACTAAGCATTTCATCGCTGGTTCCTCGGTGTTCCAGCACTTCTCTTAGCTTCACTACCAGTTCAACAAAATAAGCGTTAACCGATCTTGCTTGGGGCTCAGCATGTTGTACATCCATACGTGACTTCCATATGCTATGAAGACCTACAAACATGAAGAGGTCATACGGGACACAATTTCCTTGAACAGGCATAAAACAAATACTGTAGGGCGTCGATTGCTAGCTCCTTCAAAGTTATCTGCAGTCCATCCCAATGAAATACAACATTTCAACAGTCAACAAAACGTGTTCTAAAGTTTTTGCTTTGTTGCATAAAATGCATTTCACTCCCCACGGCACAAACATACCTCATTATTCAAGCCATGTTTTCACAGGTAGTGTGCCTGTGTGAAGTTTCAAGAAAACGTTTTAACCCCAGGTGGGAAAGCCACCCAGAGGTACCCCCTTCAATCTTCAAACGGCAAGCTACTTATATCTATCAATTACCGCTGCTGGCGGGCATCTTGGGGGGGCGGGGGAACTATCGCGTTTTTAGGATTATCAGCAAGATGGCGCAATAGGCGTACGGCGGCTCTCATCTTTTACGCGTACCTTGGCCTGCAAAAAGCAGGGGAGTGGACGATCTCTCGCGCGCTCTTATGTCGCGGTGGGAAAGAGGGGAGGATCGTACATCTTGGCTGGCTTGGGCATTACCTGGAACGATTCCGTTGTGGTTACCGGGTACACAAAGGTCACTGCAATCATTGCAGTGGCCGTTTCCGAAAAGCGCGTGCTTTTCATACACAGCGAAGTAAAACGGGGACGCTTATTCACGTTCATCTGTGCCTGTGAGTGCGTTTCGTGCGTCATTTGTGCGTGAGAAACGCGGGGCATGTTTCGATCTGCTTGACATTCTGCGCGTGACCTTCCAATTTGTTGCTATCGCGTTCATTGCTTCGTCTTTGTGGCAAAGCTGTAACTTTTTTGTTTATTCATTTACGATGAGCTTCGAGAGCAAGGCAGTTGAGCAATACAATACTTTCTGCCGGAAATATAAACAAAAACAAATTTAGTCAAAAGCGAACACACGCACAATAAGAGACATGAATATCGTCGATACAAACAAAGAATGCAGAAGGCAAATAATACTAGTACTTGACATATACAATCAACAAAATATAATGTAGGTTATAAATTTTATGCAATGCTAAGATGAAATTGACGGCCGGATAGAAGAAATTACCCGACACTAAAATGAAGAGGGCACAAATGTAAATAACTCTCTCTCTCTCTCAAACACACACACACACACACACACACACACACACACATATATATATATATATATATATATATATATATATATATATATATATATATATATATATATATATATAAGGGAAAGAAGTGTATACCTAAGGGCTCGTTTTTTCCGTGTTCTAGCACAATAATAATGAGATCTAACAGACAGTAATGCCAAGGAATGTACAGGGGAAGTTGGTTCTAATAACTTCCCCTGTACATTCCTTGGCATTACTGCCTGTTAGATCTCATATATATATATATATATATATATATATATATATATATATATATATATATATATATATATATATATATATATATATATACATTTCGTCGCTATGACGACCGCTGATATAACGAATGATCAGTTATAGCGAACTAAATATGCACTTCCGTTCGTCACACCTCATTTAAATGCATTTATTCTTTAATTATGAAATCTAAAACATGGCAGACATGCGAATGTCCGCTACAATTAAGCAATATTCTTGAAAGGAAGCATACCCTGTAAAACACGTATTGAAAGTTAAAAATTCCCATCCACACGTTTTTTTTTGCAAAGAAAAAAGAAAACATATTTGGCTGACTAGGCCGCTGAATGAATGTAATGGAAATATCACGTGATGAAAGGCGGCAACCTGACGTTTTTGTTTCTGGGATGATTGCCTGAAACAGATAGCAAATATCTTAAAGACAATTTTTTATCACTGCTGCATTAAATATCGGATATAACGACCTAATATATCGTCCTGAATCGGCTTTGCTGTAATGAGGTTCTAATGAGTAAAATGTATAAATAATTGCTATAATGACCAAACGAGTCAACACGAAATGTTATTCACAGGAAAACACTCCTCACAAGTATACTTCAGTGAACAGCGCCAGAATTCAATGTTCAGCATGTTTGTTGGTTATGAACACGAGTCAGCAATCAAGTGCATTTAGTTCCTGGTAAGCACGTGAGAACGCTCTCTTAAATAAGAGCGCTCCGTTTCCATAAAAATACCCACGAAAACTGCAAGAAGCCCACTTGGCTGAAAACGTTACGACAACTCAGCAACGTTTCTTTTCTCGTCTCTTTCGTGTGTATTTCCTCGTTTGTCTCACAAAGAAGCACGCTGCTGAGCTCCTTGAATGATTGTCGCAAAAAAAAAAAGAAAAACCTCCAAATAAACTACGCCTGTCTCAATATTGAGGTAATGGTGATTGCACTCGAATGAAGGAATTGCTCGCAGGCTTCCCAAAGTAACATAAATGACTTATATGGCTTAATATGTCATACCAACAATATGACTATGAGGTATGCCAGAGTTGACGGCTCGAGAAAGTTCAACCACCTGGCGTTCTTTAATATTCACCTAAATCAAGGTACACGGGCCTTTAGAGTTTCGCTTTCATCGAGAATGCTGCCGCTGTGGACGGAATGAATTCGCCTTTTCTTTGTCAGTAGTAGATCGCTCCGACCACGGTACCACCGCGGTGACCTGTCCCCCTATGAACTTTGGGGGTATGCAATACACATTAAGAGGAAACAATGGCTGAGTGTATTTCAGATGTCTGCTAATAAAAATTTAAGGTGAGAGATAATCATATGTTGAGTATAATTGCGGCACATATTGCGATAAGAACTACACGGTGAATATAACAGCGTGTGAACATAGGGGAAAGAAATGGGACAGAGTAAAACGGGAACGTGTCTTACAGCGCTATTTTCTACTCTGTACCATTTTAATCCTGTGTTCACGTGCTGTAAAGTTCGTCATCAAGAACACAGAACAACTAGCTTAGCTCCTACATTTGTAAACTGCTAGACGTCATGCACTATTGTGCGCAAGTCATATCTGCACAATCAGTCGTTCTGGCAGTCCCAACTGAGAAATAGCGCTTTAACAGAGTTTAGAACTGCCCTGCGTGATTACTGATGTTATTAAAAATGACGATCAACTGCACAACTTTCACAACATTGGCAGTGATTAATGGATAAAGTTACCAGTTTTGAAACAACGAACACAAGTTGGACTTTTCTCCTCCGAGGTTACAAGACCATGTTCATATAGTGCTCCCTCGTTACATTAGACTGCGTTCGATGAATCGAAAGATGCAGTCGGCGTGTGCTATGTAAGCAGTCGACATTTTCATCGCAATTTTTGTCTCATTTACTATCAATATATTCCATTATCTGCATTTGGAACTCTTAAGTCGTTTGCCAGTGTTTTGCTATTCAAGCCAGCGTCTCTGTTGTTTCCCTGCATTGCAAACTTCCCTCTTTTACCTCGGCGTCGTGCTTTCATCTTTCTCCATTTCATTTTCTGAGCCAGCGCAATCCATGCTTAAAGCTACTGATTATGAACGCGCGACTAATTTTGTCTACATGTTCTGAAGTCTCCGTTTGTTTGTTTTCTGCGTGCGCGATGAATAGGGCAATATATGTCAATGGGGTGTCCCTTTGTGTGATGTGACTATATAATTTAGTTGCTCGTGCGCCTATTGTGTGAAGAAAAAGAAATTAATAAAATGGAAACGTGTCTCATCTGAAACAACGTCCCAACTACTGAATGCCCACGAGAGAATGGCCGAGTTATTTTGTTTCATTCGAAGTTGTGAAGGGGCTATTAGCAGTGACTCCAGCTATAAGAGCGCCACAGGCCCAACGCTTGATAGATGGGCATTAACTGCTGCACTAAGGTGATCTTTAACGTCAGTCGCAGTGTCCTTTTTGTTATGATGGTTGAACCCGGCTCCGAACGCAGAGAATGAGTTGGCAGCGCATATCTTGGCGAGGCAGATGGCGGCGGCACCCAGGTCTCGCTTAAAGACGACGGGAGTCAAACCCGAGTGGTCAAGCCCGAGTTTAGAATGAAACGAGAGAACGAGCAAGAGACAGCGCCGGTGTACGTAAATCTATAATGCTACCCTCTTCCTCCTTTCAGTGTCACTGGCTTGATCTAGTGGCTCAGCCACGACGAAACGGTGATTAGACGAGTGGAAGGGAATAGAAAGCAGGAGGCACTAAATTTAATAGCCCGTTAGTCAGAGAGCCTGGCCTGGCGCTCGAGCGGCTATTAAGGCACGAGCCACTTCCGCGCTACTTCAGAACAGTTTGGAACAAGAAGCGTGGTGAGTGGGCATTAGGATTCTCTCCGCCGACGGCTCGTGCAATGCACCTTTTTACGCCTCGAAGCACATTCAGTCGAAACACGTCGGGAAAGATTAATCGCTCTTCCGTGCTCCTCCAATGCGTTTGTATATTCTCTTTTGTTTTTCCTTTGGGGGGAGGACAAAATTTAAGAAGACGAAGAAGAGAAACAGTTACTGGCGAAATTCAGGGATGGTTCAACCCTTGTTCTTCCAATGACAGCCCTGCTACCTCTCACCATATACCATGCTCTCCAGAGGAAGGGCAACGAATGAAATTTACGCGAGCACTTCACCGCCTCATTGG
Organism: Rhipicephalus annulatus; assembly: GCA_013436015.1. Classification (NCBI taxonomy): domain Eukaryota; kingdom Metazoa; phylum Arthropoda; class Arachnida; order Ixodida; family Ixodidae; genus Rhipicephalus; species Rhipicephalus annulatus. The sequence goes on from WOVY01014351.1 coordinate 260,131, forward strand.
CTGCACCATGACTTCATTGAGGGGCCCATCGATATAGCTCAAATAGATTGGACGTGGCGTCCCGGTTAGCATATCAGCGAATGCCTACGGCTATTTGCGGAGAAGTGGCTATGCGCCGTATTTTCCTGGATGAAGCGAGAATCTATGCGCGGAAGGTGAGCTGGAAACACACTCTTTTCGACAAAAACTTTACATTTCGGGGCATTACTTTTCACTCCAGGCTGCATTGTGACACGCAATAAATTATATTGCGGTCGAACCTTCAAACAAGCACCATGTGCTTCAACGTGTCACACGCATACGATTAGGTGACAACCCGGCGATTCTTCTTATAGTTATATTTTTACTTTGCGTATGTGCCGTATTATAAGCTGGATTGTCATATCGGGCAGCCGGCATGACCGCTTGGAACCAATACATTGGAAAGGCATTTCGCTATGTCTAAAGTTTTTCCAACAACAACAACAACAACAACAACAACAACAACAACAACAACAACAACAACAACGTGATCGTAGGCGCTTAAACCATGATTGTCGATCTATAGCACCGACTATATAGTCGGGCCAATAAACAAATAAAGGCCCCACCCGCGAGGCCTCATTGTCCTTATTTTGCATGCTTCCACCATGTTGCTAAGTTCTTCATGCTACGGAAACCACGAAACGCGATAAAGTGTTGCAAAACACTCTAAATCCCACCGCAGTGGAGCAGGGGTCAGTGTGCTCGACTGCTGACATGAAGGCCGCGGGCTCGATTTGGCCCTAGCGGTCGCATTTCCATGGAGGCTGAATGGTAGATCGGTCATGTACTGTGCGATGTCAGTGCTCATTAAAGAACATCAGATGATAGGAATTTCTGGAGGCCTTCTCTACGGCACCTTTTTTAATCATAGCGTGGTTTCGGAAAGTACGGCCCCACGTATTATTAAAACACTCCGAGCCGCTGTCGCTTCGGTGCACGTCAAACGCAGCACATTCACAAACTTCGACTGCACCGAATGGCGACTGCAGAGGATGATGGTATGTACGGGTCGATAAGAGTTGAATTTTTCATCGGCTCGACCTAACCCTTGCGTCATAGAAAAGGGCAGATTTAATTACACGCGTATAACAAGAATAGATAGCAGTAGAGTTTAATTTTTATTCCCCTTAGCTTGTCAATGACTATAGTGTTTAAAGCATGCTATGGTGGTGTGCTGTGCAGCAGGCAGCGGTAAGCTCAACACACTTCTTTTGGTACTGCCAGCGTGGGAGTTAGGTGACTGGATTTGGGGTCTCGAGGTGTTTGCCTGCGCATGTATTTTGTTATGACGGCACACAGGCGACGAGAAAAAAGATTAAATTGACTTCCATTTAGCTTCAAGTTGAAACACACGAGCTAAGTTGTTTCTCTACCACTTAGAGTAGAAACATTGTTCTGAAATTTGCTGTAAAAACATGAGCTCAATCCCTTTCCAGAGTCAGTGTTCCAAGGACCTCTATGTCAATTGTTATGATTTGGTTGCTCTTTGCTGGTAGCTTTGTTACTGCTGCCAGGCAAAGCAACTTCATGCAACGCTGAACACGCGCCATACATCAGGAAGTGATAGTAGATGCAGCGGTAATCTTGGCCGATCTGTGGTCACCTAAATATATTACGCTCAGTTCACGTTCACCAATAACACATTAGGAAAAACCCCACTGGATGTGTGCATGCAATCTCGCTTAAGCTCTTTGAGCATGACACATACTAACGAAGTCGAAGCCTCCAAAATTGCATATATCACCTGAAAACAAACATAAACAGCTACACAGCTCCTTTCTGTGTGCTCTCTCAAAGAGCTACGTGGAGTGGTTTGCTGAACCATCGAAACCGGGCCAATTGAATCTGATAAGTAAAACTTTTGCTCTGCCTGTGGTATTTTACTGATTTTGTTCTACAAGCCAGCATAACAGCCAAATATGTCATGGTTTACTGTTTTATGAAATCCAATGCAAGTCACTTTCATTTCTGAAAGTAGTCCTGGCAAATGTTCCACAGCTGTCGTTTTAGTGGATCCACTCCAATAACGGGATCGTTGAACGTAAGGCAGCACTTGCTTTTTTCGCGTGCAACACTCATGTTTGCCACGATCCAAAGAGAAATGAATAGGGAAATAATATGTTCATGATCACTTGCCGCCGCTCTGAATGCCATCACTTACTGTGTATCTAAGCTGTTTAGACGAGGAGAAACTGCTACATCAGGTAGCGGCATAATCAACCTGTGCACCTGTATAGCTAACCAAACGCGGTAGACGGATTTCCTGCGCTGTTTCGCCATCACAAGTGCAAAATAGGGCAAGCTAGCTTTCCTACATCATGAAGCAGAGAAAGCGAGCAATGTGAAAGGTCAATGCAATTTTGCTGTAGATAAAGTTGACCTGGCTCAATCTCTTTTCTGCGTCAGCTATTCTCACTTTCAACTTTGGTACCCCTGTAGCGCTCAAACGTCCCCACACCGTTTGAATGCAATGCAATACTTGTACTTTTGCGAGCCGCACCACTAGTTCCGAGCTCTTGTGTTTCGTTCGCTGCATTTTGGCCGCACGTCAACAAGCAGCATCCAAGGAGGACACCCCGGGCGCTTGAGCGATGGAATTTAGAACGCATCAGGAACACTTGCCCACATTCCAGGCTGTGTTTTCATGATGAGTGGGTACGACGCCTAAGAACATAAGAGCGCACCAAACAGTGTTATCTACAGCGATGACCACATTCTATTCTTCCCAAGACGTCAGGGAAGCAGCGGGTGCTGAGCTCGCTCTAATGCACGACGTGACTCGGGGCCCGGTGCCAGTCGCGGCTGTTGTAGCTTGCAAGAAGGAACTCAGGCTTGTACAGGGAGCTAGAACGGTATCTAAAAGGGAAGCGCCCTTTCAAGGCGCTCCTACTTCCGAGTCACCAGTATTCCAAATGGGCCAGCCAGTGCCTGCGGGGGTTCAGGTCTCTTGGTCAGATGGCAAAGATACTTTTAACTTGTTTAGTGTGCACGGGCTGCTTTTTTCTACGTTTTATTCTCAAAGAGAGGAAGATGAGTAGGCGTTGTAGATTGTACTTGCCGAGTGAAGAAAGAGAGAGGGGGTAGTAAGAGGAGGGTTCGGCCTATGCCAGGAGACGGGTACCAAACTCACAGCGGCCTAATCAAGCTCGGAAGCCATCGACTCGGGGGCTATAGCGAGTAGCTTGCCCCAAGGCTAGTTTTCATTCGCCCTTCGCGTCCTACCCAGCCTTTCCCCACTATAGTGCCCATTCTGTCCAAGACCTAATTTTTCTTCTTATTTCTCGCTTACGCTCATTCTCCATCACAACTCCCTACAGCCTCTTTTCTTCACCAACCTTTCAGTCGTCCTCTAACGCGAGGCAAGAAACTTGTCGCTTATTTATCCATTTATATTTCTTCGACTTTTTCACCCACATACTCAGTCGCAGTTCGCACCCGCCTCACTTGAAGAGCGAGAAAAGAGCGCTGTGCCACATCACGTCCCAACTGTCGGAATTGAGTACGCTAGCTTAGGCAGCGAAAAAAGAAAGAAGAAAAAGAGACTGCAGGTGAAGACTACTCTAATAGATGGTGGGGAATAAAAAAATGAAGAAAGCGGTCCTCGAAGCAATAACACCACTTGGAACCAAGCTCTACTCTATTGCATGTGAGAAGCGTTGGCAGCGGTAGAGTGAACTTGAGGAGGCTCATGGTTGCGGCCAGCAGCTAGGGGCTGTCTACATGGGACCGTCGGGAAATAACTCGTTCCAAGCCACTCATCTCTCGCTTATGTGCTCTGTCGTCACCGGGTGAAAAAAAAAAGATGCATGGTCTGGTGTTTTGAATCACTCTTGCAATAAAGTTTAGAAAAGCTTTGGCCAGAGAATAAGCACGTGCCGCATTGTTTCTTGCTATTTACGTCAGACATCAATCTTCTTAGGGACAAAGTTAAAGTACGCGGGCAAAATAGAAAAAGAACAGTGTTTGCAATATTCTTGAAGAAAAATACTTGAGGGATAGATTAACCACTCCAGCTTTGTTGCGGACTTACATCCCTGTTACACAGGCAGCCTAGACCATGGTTAAAGTTTATATCCATGCTCCGTTATCTTACGTGGTATGTGAAACCAGGGTTATGCCACTAACCATTGTTCTAGGAAAACAAGCTTGGAAACCTGGGTCCGGCGGTTAACCGCGGAAATGGCGGCGTTCATGGAGGTGGCGCTACCCGTCTTATCCGATGCTTTTGCGCCATGTAATATCGGCGCTAGATTACACTTGGCCAGAGAAATAGACGCTTGTGTCGGTAAAAAAAATCTATCAGTAACCAATTCGGGGGACTTTTGAGCTTCACCTTCAAAAATAAAGCAGGAAAGCGTAATAGGTCCCCGTTCAAATTGCCATTTTAATTCGGTCAACACCTCAACTGTGCGGCAAGGAAAGGTACGTCTGCGTGCGTACACCATAGGTCCTTTTAAACGAACCGAGAATGCGTAGCAGGCACAGTTGCGAACTGGTCACTACGCCACAATCCTTCCATTTGCCGATTGGCAAAGTGCCCACTACGTGACCACAAAGCAACACGTGCAGCTGCTTGCTGCACACTTTGCTCATGATATTGCTAATGAAGATTACTAATTATGCCTAAACGCTTCATTATCGGTGGGGCCCGAAACCACCCAGTCGTGGCGCAATTTACAAATTTTGGCGCCTGCTGAAATGAAATGACACGCTTCTGCCACGCTATACGATTACATGCGTTAAAGAGACTGCTCACGTTAAATCACACTCGCGTGTACCTTTCTTTCTTTCTTTTCCGAACAGCTTTAAGCACTGGCATGACAAGAGGTAGAACGTTTACTTTCAACACAAAAGGCTTCAGTTCTATTCCCACTCGAAGCGAAAGTTCTTAATTTTTGTATATTTGGGCCTATCTTCAATGTTCCCTCACAAACAACGCTAATTTTAAGCTCACAGCCAACGACGCCGACGCTGACAACGAAATTTCTGAAAAATCAGCTCTGCAACGCTATCGCGTTAAAGTACGTAGCGTAGCGAAATGCGATAGCTTAAACAACTCGACCATTGCTGTACAAAACAGTTGGTTAGGTGACTATTATTGCCTATTAAAAAAAGGGCCAATGAACGTAATAATAATCATTATGGCTAACACGAACCAAAGGGGCCGGTAGTTACCGAAATAAGTATTCTTGCAGTGGTAGCTTCATAACGTTCAGAAAAAGTTGAACGAGCATGTAGTGGTAAAAGCAGTGAATAACTGACAGTTTGTGAATTGACGACTTCACTGTGTTTTTACAGGCGTCAATGCAGCTGTTTAAACAAAGAGCAACAAAAACAGCTATTAGAATTTAAAAAGGTGCAACAGGAATCTGTGATCGCCCAATTTTAAATCAGTTCTTTACCTTGCAGCTTGGGAATGAAATCACGTTGTTATTTCTATTTCTCTTTTCTTGTCCTCCTATAAATTTGAAAACTCCTTTTTCATGTGACCGGTTAACATGTAGATATCCATGGGTTCGCAAACGCCACATTTCCAAGCAACATGTGATTGTGCATATATAGCTCGACATACATTGTCCTTTACCTTAATGCTCACTTTGGTTTTCAGCGTAACTGCTAGCCAGAGGCACATGTGTGTAATAATTTGGTGCGAACCATTTCCATGATGAGCTTGGAAAAGCGCAATTCCATATCGCAGAGCTGACGCAATAGGGCCTTTTCTTGCAACAAAATAAAAAAAAGTAGATGACATAGAAATCTCTATACTACGAATAAAAACGTGCATAATGTGCCTCAATCTGGCGATCCGGCTTCAGCGAGAACTTAGGCCCGTTTTGCAAATTACAATGATCGCGGCGCCTTTAAAAGCTCCCCGCCTGCTGCTTTGATAAGCAGCGATTTCACTGTTCATATTCGGAAATCACCCACTAATAGCTTCAAAATTGTCGCAGCTCCACCGCCCCCATCTTGGAAGCCCGCTGCTATGCATTTCTTCTTATATACAAAGGGCAAACCTAAGTCCTACAAATGTCATTAGCCTGTTTATTAAATGCTCAAGTGCGGCCGCCTATTTTGACTTTGCTTTTCTTTGAAAATAACACACACACATTATTTTTATCTTCTCATACTATTCCTTGTTTCCCCTTTACTTTTCGTTTTTTTTTTTGTCGAATGCTCTGCATATTGTGGTCGGCACAGTCGGTGCCGTGGCTTTGGCGGTCACAAGCGGGTTCTCTACTTAGCGGAGGACTGGCATCTCAGAAAAACTAGGACTGTCAAAGCAGCTAACGCCTAGGCGAAAAAAAAGTGAAGAACGATACTGATACAGCGTGTGCTTCTTTATTTTGCCTGCCACCCTATGCACTGTTTGAAAATACTAAACTATGTTGCCCGAACTTATGCTATAGCATCCCATTTTTTACTACTTTTTAACACTTTTTCCTTGAAATGTACTTGCCCTCTTCAGTTATTTTCCGTTGCTATGGAGCAATTAGTGAGTGTGCCGCACACACACAGACACATACACACGCACACAGACGCACGCACGCACAACCATGCGTAGGCTTACATGCAGACTAAGAAAAATTAGGCTTAGCGATGTCAGCTTCCAGCCAGTAGGGTTAGGGGTCTCTCCATGGTGATAGCACAGGGCAAACGTTATCGTGAAAAGAACACACGAAGTTATAACCTACACTACTCCAACCAACCCCACACATGTTACACAGGCAAAGGAAGGCACGGCTTGCTGACGAGGCCAAGCAAAGCCAAATAGTTTTGCTTGACCAGGCCCAGCGAGCCACTCGTGCCAGTGGAGCCACAAAATGCGAGCCCGTCCTTAACCTGCATTTACCTTTTTTTAAAAGACGATATAGTTTTTTCTGCGATGTTCCCACCCAAAAATTTTGGTCTGCCTGTCTCTTTGTCTTCACCCGCAAAAGGCCAACGCGCGAAATTTTTATGCGTTGCTCAACGCCTACCCATCTTGATGTTGTGGCTCCGGCTTTAATTGAGAATGTAGTTAATGAAAAAAGCAAATATTACGCATATATGAGGCGCAACGTCAATACGTAAGTGTTGACAATGTGTCTCTTTATATAGAACATACATAGATGTGTAACAATAAAGACTGAAGTGTTTATTACACTTCGCTAAGAATGCGACGCTATGAATGTGAAAGAAGATGTTTCCTACACTGCGCTAAAAAATTCAGGGGCCTTAACTAAAACGACCCGGTGCCGCCACCTATCAGTGACCCTGCGTTCTAAAAAAACTTTTGCTTTTTCATATTACTGCTAGATGGCGCCATATCTCACATAATGCCTCTAGACAGAAGACTGTCGTCTTTCGACGTCATTTGCAGAAAAGCACGGAGATACGTGGCCATTTTTTTTCTCAATAAAGTTTCTTCTTCCTTCTCTAATATATTCGTTTGATTTGCTGTATATAGAACTGCTAAATTGTATCAAAATGCAAGCCCGCACATAACAATTCTACGTGGATTAAAGTTATTTATCTCTTGGAAGTGCAGACATGGTGCACCCGTAACACATGTATGCGATGGATTCAAATTTTATGATTTATCTTATTTGCCTTTTTTTTCTAGCCACGCCTGTGTTAAACAGTGGTTCGCCGTGCGCTTCTGACTACGAAGATCATATACCAACAAGCGAAAAATTCAACACTGGAAAATGTTTCTTTTAAGACAGGGGGGATAACTTTTCCTTACCACTTCTTTTTTTAGAAACACATAAAGACAATAGTTTTCTTTACAAATAGTCGTATAGGTGAAAAAGAGTGCTTAGCAGCGCAAACAACAGGAGGGGATTTGGTAAGACGAGACAGAGCGCTGTCTCAGCGCTCTGTCTCGGCTCTTTTATCCCCTCCTGTCGTTTGCGCTTTTAAGCACTCTTTATCATGTTATACCAACACGCCTAATCCTAGTGTCGTGTAAGTGAAACTGGAGACAAACATGCATACTGTAAAGCCACACAGGACTGGCTTCGAGGCCTGTTCGGCTAAGCGCCAAATTGTGGGTTCTAATCCTGGTCGCAGCGGCTGCGTCTCGTATGGGGGTCAAATGCATAGACATTCGCGTACGTATATATAGATTAAGGTTCAATCACCTCGAGTGAAAACAGGTTTGCTGGAGACTCCACAACTGTGTGCTCAAAACGTTTCGTCGCAGCTTTGCCAAGTACAAAATCGTTGCTTTTTTGCAAGGTTGAGGGAGAGATAACTGATAAAGGTAGAGACAGATTGTAGACAAATTATGAAAAAAACACTATAAAAAATTTGAAAGTGCTGATATGCTTAAACATATTGGATCATTCTGAAGAATGCCCATGAATATCCTTGGTTCATTGAAGCAGTGTTGTTTGACTTAAGTCGAGCCTCTACTTTCTACTTAACCAGAATAATGCACCGTGTTTTTTTTTGGTTGAATGAGCAGAATGACAAACTACGGGACTTCGAGTTGTGTGAGCTTGTACAGGAGTTCATAGAAAATACCGCGCGAATAAGAAAAATTCGGCTTATCTCACGTACCTGAAAACTGACGTTATGCGAAGCCTGCCGAGAGAAGGTGACCATGTTGGAATTTTTTTTATCGAGTGACACCTCATGAATTGACACCAAATATATGTGCAAGTGTTGCGCACAGACATATGCTGAAGAGTTGCAGATGTTTAAATAATGAGTTTGCACTTACGCAATGATGCTAAATGAAACATGCGTGTTAGCAACACCAGAAGCTTATATGAAGCGCTGATGCTCGCGAGAATGCTGGTGCTGGACACCTCTACAAAAATTACCTTCAGCGCGTGGCAACTAACCACAATTCACGTTAACCTGACGTGACGGCTGTATCAAAGGAGTCCACATGTAATGTTTATAAATTTGGGTATAGGCAGCACTATTACCACTATTGACATTCTACGAAGATTAGCGTCTTTTGAAAAGTAGTTCCGAGACCACGCCTAGCTTTGTGGCGAAATGGTTCATTGCCACGCCGAATACTTGGGTTTTATTCCAGCTGGGACCTTGGCATTTATTCTTTGCATTTGTCGGGTTGACGCTACCGATGTCGGGTATTGCTTAAAGCTCGCGCGTAAAAATTGCCCATGTGTGTTCTCGTCGTTCCTGGGTAAATACTAAGGGTCAATCACCTGTGGCACACACACGCCCGTGGGTATGTGCCACTCTCTGCCCGGAAGTGTTTGACGACGTTTGTGACGGGATTGTGACATTTTTTATGGCTTGACCAGTGCGTCATAATCGTCAAACCATCTTACCCTCCCATGCTAGTTTTAGTTCACGCCAAGTTTAGGGGGTGACCATGAGAGCAACCAAACGTAAGTGGCTTGATAGATAGATAGATAGATAGATAGATAGATAGATAGATAGATAGATAGATAGATAGATAGATAGATAGATAGATAGATAGATCGATAGATAGATAGATAGATAGATAGATAGATATGATCACAGTTGCCGATGCTTGCTAGGAAATGCTTCACATTTAAAATAAGCATTAAAGTATCTATGAGGGCATTCTACGTGCATGCTTGCAAAGTTTAATGTCTATTTAAGCATGCATCCTCGAGAAAATGCACAACCATAGAAGTTCACGGTTCATGTCTGATCCTCCGACATCGTTTTCTGTGATCCGTATAGCGTGCTGTACACTTTTTTGCACTTCACTGTTGTGTACAGCCGCATTTAACTGTGGAGTTTGCAGCAGCTATACTTTTCGGTGTAACAGCGCGATATGATGGAACGAAGTTACAACTTTTTTTTGTGGGCATGCACACACTCTAGCACTTTTTTGCAACTTGATTGAGTCCTTAGTTCATAAAAAACATTGCCACTCGCGCATGCTAGTTGAATATTTAGGCTACTCCACGCTTTGCTGATAATAATATGTAAGAATTAACGTCGCAAAACCACTTTATGATTATGAGAGACGCCGTAGTGGAGGGCTCCGGAAATTTTGACTAGATGGGGTTCTTTAACGTGCACCTAAATATGAGCTCACGGGCCTACATAATTTTTGCCTCCATCGAAAGTGTAGCCGCCGCAGCCGAGATTTGATCCCGCGAACTGCGGATCAGCAGCCGAGTACTTTAGCCACTATAGACCTCCGAAGTGGGGCTACTGTACGCTTTAAAAAAGAGTTCAAAAAGAGAGGGGCTGGTTTCCGAGCACCAGGCAGATTATGCATATATTGGTGCTATTTGTAACTTCTTATTGTTGTTTAGAACAAAACAGAGAATACGTTGCGCAGAGCGCGAACAACGCAAGATTATTGACATTAGTTACACATAATCACGTTCTCAGCTCAACTGCAAATCCGCTTTCCTTTCGACAGCGTCGATAGAGAAAACGCGGTCGACGAAAACCGCTTCGAGTTGGTTAGTTGCATGTTGTATTTATTTAATTGATTTATTTTTGGTAATAGTGCGTCAATGACGGGGACATTTTATTAAACCACAGTAATTTATCGTATGCTCAAGTTCAATGTGAAAACATGGCAAACATGAAGTTCCGCGTCATTCTTGCATTCTTGCGCATTGTATGAGCACTATGCTCGGTCGAACACGGAGAACGAGTTAGAGCCGTGCCTTGCTGTACGGTCTGGACCTGGCGAAACACCTGCCCTTCCACGGGAAGCCCTTCTTCTCGTAGGGGCAACTTCCAACCTTTGCGCGGTCGTCTCAGGAAAGCGATATTGCAAGAAAGGGGTGGACATTATTACTAATTCAAAGAGTTCACGGCGACGGACGTGGTCAACCGTGGGCGGGCGGCCATTTTACTCCTGCGGTGAAAAGAACGTGCGACCAGCGAGACATTGTGGGCATCCGTGCCACCACGGCCGCTGCCAAGGACATTAGGGCAGCTCGTATTTCCTTGTGCGTGTACAGTACTAGATTATTAATCCTTTTACGCTGTACTCATTTAAACACGAGTGTGGATGATTTTATCCTTTGTTTTTCGTCCGAGTGCACCTCACTCACGATAGACAGAAGGAAGATTGTCTCCCCAAGAAAGAAAAATTTTAAAAATCGGAAACGCTGTTGTTGAGCGTGCGACGGCAGCCAAATGTGCAGCGTTTCCTTTCTACATGCACGCAGACTGTTTTGTTTGATGAGATCTAACTTCATTTTCAGTCAAGCAGTTCGTGATTACCTCGCTGAGTTTCAACAGGAGCGAAACGCGAATCACATTCTATCATCTATTTTTTGTTGGTTGCAGCATGATTCTTAGATATTGCACGAAAAAGCACGTATTAATAAACACTATAGAAAAAATATTTTTCAACATGAGAACACTTTTGCACATATCGCTTATATATATAAAAAAAGGTGACGCGACGTTTCTGTGCTTCACTCAGCTTGCTGGAAAGTTTACATAAAACCGAATTGACAATCATATGTTATTTTAAGCTCTTGTGTAGATTAAACATTCTCGCATGGAAAGAGGCGACAACATGACGTATGGTGTAAACAAGACAGATGAGCGAGCGAGGTAGGGTGTTCCCGGCACCCAACCCTCCTCGCAGATGTGTCCGCACTTACATGCACACACACCCACACTGACGAAAAAAATTTCGAAATAGTCGTTCTGGCCATGTGGCAGTATACACTCTTTCAAATGAAATGCGTTAATAGAGAAAACAACAATAACACTTTATGCGCTCAAGTTGATGTTATTAATTAAACTACGCACAAAATGAGATACAGTAATGATCAGTTGAAAAGCTAAATACAGCTACGTATGATGCACTCGCTTTTGTTTCCAGCCTTTACAGTTCGCGTCATGTCGGCGTAACTTGGACTTGAACACTTACATCAGAGCATCCGATGTATCATGCATCCAGGAAAGTACAGAGGAACGGCCCTGTAACACCCACACAGGGTAATCAAGACCTCCGTGCAACCTTGGTTGGTTTACAAGTACACATTATCTTTCTCAGCCAGATTTCCAGTGACAAGACGCATTTCAAAGGAATTATTCACAGCTGTCATTTCATTAAAAAAAACTGCCTGTGTTTAGATTTGTGGGGTGTACACGCGCCATTGTAAACCGCAGGCTTTCATAATGTGCCCGGATAGTTGTGAACAAACGTCTTTGAAGCAGGCGAGAAACGAAAGACGAACATAATTTAACTCGTATTTCATCTGCATTAAGGCGAAATTTTTCAAAGGGGCCCAGGAACACTTTTTGAGCACGGTCATAAAACGCTTCCGATCGGTAGTAGAGGCTGCCGAGAATTCGTGAGCCAAATAATATAGACCTTATGCAAAATTGCTGCCATCTTTTGGCCGTCGTCCGCATACCGCTATGTTATTAGCTCCAGTGCGGCGCAGTCCATGCGTGTTTACGTATTCGTATACGTAAGGCGTATTGACGCCAGGCGTGTATTGGCTGATAATAGCAATGTGGACGTTTTGCTGCGTCATTTGCTGCATAGAGAGAAGAACTCTGAATGCTGAAAGAAAAAAAAATAAGGTTTAAACGTTGCCCATTGTTATTTTTTCAGGGTGATGCTGTTTCCAACATCTGTTCTGGGTACTGCTTCCGAAACTCATGTTTGCGTTTTCCTCCCTAAGCAAGTAAGAAGTGCAATAGCATTTGTACTCGTGCTCCCTCAAAGTGGTCCACGCCGAAACAAGACAGTCTTTGCATAGTTTTCACTTTCACCCGTTCAACAAGTGAAGGCGACTCGTACGCTTCACGCAGAAGCCATGTTCACGCAACGAGCTTTATCGCAGCTAATTGAGCGCGCCTACACTTTGTTGAATGTGTTGTTTTATTTATTACGTATCGGTTACAGTGGCACACATTAATTTAGAAGCAAGTGTGTGTCATCGGTTACTTCTGTGAAGGGTGCCACAGTGTTAAAGATTGTTTGTTTCAAGTTCTCTTGTTTTCTCTTCTAGAGTGTGACAAGCCGCAGTTTAGTGAAATCACGTACGGATAAATGCGAACGTTTTTCAAGGATTCGATATGCTCAGCACACTCAGCAAAATGCATGCATGTGAAATTAGCCGCAATAAAGCTTGTTGCGTGAACGTAGCTTCTGCATGAAGAGTACGAGTCGCCTTGTTTGAACGGCTGCTAGTAAAACGTTGCAAAAAGTGCCTTGATTCGGTGTGCAGCCATTTTAGGGAATACGAGTACGAATGCTATCACACGCTGTATACTTTCAGAAAGGAGAACGCCAACACGTGTTTCGGGAGAACTAGCTGGAGCACATGCTGGAAACCTCATCAGCTTGAAAAATAACAATGAGCAAAGTTTACGGCGTATCTCTCTTCTTTTAGCATTCTGAGTTCCTCCCTATGTGCACGAAGGGTCTCAGCAATATTTCGGTATTGCGATTATGAGCCAATTCCCGCCTCACGTCGGTTACGTATACGTATACGTAAATTCACGCGTACTGTGCGTTCTGCGCTGCGCTTGAGCCTCTAACATGGCGGCATGCACACTACAGCCGAAAGATGACAGCAATTTTGCATAGAGTATATAGCGATGCACGCGGCCTCAAATTCACAATACATTCTTGAATTCAGCAAACAATGTTTTCCCTTCTCTCGACAAATGATAGAAGAAGCTTACAAACGACTCGTCATAGCCGTTCGATCAGCCATTGGCTGACTCGAACATGGCGCGCTCAGTCTTTACATGGATCCCTTCAGGAGGCCATGACTTGTTCACGCATTCGAACGCGATCGCGCTAAAAAGTTTGCGTATTCGAAGAAAGAAAAACGTTCAAGGTCAGGAGGCACGCGCAACGTATGTTCTTTGCCCGTGCTGTCCCTTCATGCTTAGCTTTTCCCTTTCGTCGGGACGAGAGAAGAGAGAATGTGATCGCAGTCTGCGACAAATATTTGTAACTCTGCTCGTATATACTGGACGGTTTCTAAGTATTTCGCGGAAGTGAAATTTTCGAGGCAATATGCTCTCTAAGTAAATAAATTCTATGGCTACTTGAAAAAGTGTTGCAGGACCCTTTTAATGGTTCATACTCGTGGCCTCTGACCATCCGTTCGTCCTCACCCAGGAGCAGTACCAGCTGTGGCCTCTATTCCTTACACTCTATCAGCAATCACGTGATGGCGGTGTGGCGACATCCAACCGTCGATCCATCCGAGCCCCTTAACACTCTCTCAGTAATTGTGTAAAACCACAACGGTACGCGCGGCAACGCTCTTTGATCAGACGTCTCGTTGCAGCCGTCGAGTTAGCCATTTGGCTCATGAACGGCCCGGTGATACGTCAAGCAGTTCGGAGAGGGCCCCCAAGTATGTGGATTTTTTTAATACAAAACGCCACAAGAAGAAAGTGCTTGGCACTTCCAGTGTAATGGGCACAGGCTTTCGCCGAACACGCTTTGGAATATACGAAGTGTCCTTCAATTTTTACAAAGCTAACTGCACGCGTTAGCATTGTCAGGGGGTTACGACGTGGATGAACGGAGCTGACTGTATGTTCAGATGAAACTATTCGATTAGCCGAACTTGTGTTAGGTTACGGTAAGACAGATTATAGCAACACATGGCAGTGATAGCGGCGGACAGAGCGCTGGCCGTCGACCAACTGACAAGCGCTGAAGCACGCGGCCATTTATAGATGTACCATCAAATATTCCAGCCTTATCACTGGTCCTCGCGCAAGCTCTCGAATAATCTCGAGTGTTCACGTCTTGAGCACAGTCCTAACAGAACGATCTACAATAATCACGAAGCTTTTCGAAGAATGAGGTGGAGATTCCGCTGAGCATTCTTCACGGGCTTTGTGGGCGAAAACCGAGTGAAACATAAGTGAAAATAAAAAATGTGGGTGGCTGTATGTTCATAATGTGAGCAAGTTTCCAACATTGCGACGCATGTTGTGAGCTGTCAATTAGTATTAACACACATGTGACATCAGTGGCCGAATATGCAGGCTCAGAATTTTTTGGCGGTTGATTGATTGATTTGTGGGGTTTAACGTCCCAAAACCACCATTTGATTATGAGAGACGCCGTAGTGGAGGGCTCCGGAAATTTTGACCACGTGGGGTTCTTTAACGTGCACCCAAATAATTTTTTGGCGGTGAGCATGGCGATGGTTTAGCGAGAAAAGGTTTTCAGTCTGGGCGATGTGACAAGCTGCATCGCGTAACAGGTCACGCTTTTTATGTTTACTATCCTAGGTACAGATTTTATTTGCAGTGCAATAATTCAGTATTGCACAATACGAGTTGAAGTTCACTATGTAACATATTTGAAAGACAATCGGAATGTTTTGCTACTTACTAACAGCAACTCCAGTGAATTCGCCGACAAAATCGAATCAGGCTATATTAGACATTGTATTGAAAGTTGCGACTTCCTCGAACTGTTTCAACGACGCGGGCTCTCAAGCCAGATTCATAAGACGGTTTGCACGCTAGAATAGGCTGTAGTATAGTTACTTCTCATAGCGAAGGTAACATTAGCAACAAGAATTGCCGAATCAAAGCGGATTTCAGAATATCTGTACATAAACTTATTATTATTATTATATGTGGGGTTTAACGTCCCAAAACCACTATATGATTATGAGAGACGCCGTAGTGGAAGGCTCCGGAAATTTAGACCACCTGGGGTTCTTTAACGTGCACCCAAATCTGAGCACACGGGCCTACAACATTTCCGCCTCCATCGGAAATGCAGCCGCCGCAGCCGGGATTCGAACCCGCGCCCTGCGGGTCAGCAGCCGAGTACCTTAGCCACTAGACCACCGCGGCGGGGCTATCTGTACATAGACGCGGCTGAAAGGTCTCGAGTGTACTAAAATAGCTTTGCTTCTCAGTGAATGACGCACGCACTTGCTGATGGATTGATTGATTGATATGTGGGGTTTGATGTCCCAAAATCACCATATGATTATGAGAGACGCCGTAGTGGAGGACTACGGAAATTTTGACCACCTGGGGTTATTTAACGTGCACATAAATCTGAGCACATGAACCTACAACTTTTGCACCTCTATCGGAAATGCAGCCGCCGCAGCCGAAATTCGATCCCGTGATCTGCGGGTCAGCAGTCGAGTACCTTAGCCACTAGACCACCGCGGCGGGGCCAATTGCTGATAGACTGATCAACGAAAGCTATTTATAAGAATCGAAACTGATATCTTGTGGCTTAAGTGCTGGTGTTTGGTAACATAAAGATTAAGATAATTCACATTAACTATTCACGCATTCGATTTTTGCACAGCCGATGTATCAGATTGTCATTACATCGTGTAGAAAGAGATCATTGACTAGAGCATTCACTATAAGCGCGTGAGATGCGCGAAACTAGGCGCCAAACAAAAGTACACTTTTCGCTGAATGCTAGCGTAATAATATTCATTAGCGTTGCTTCGTTGAGAACAACGCAAATATTTGTATCTTTTTTTTGTCGTCTGCAGTTCAGAAAAAACCCTTGAGCCGGGATGTGGGCTCCAGCTATCTAGTTTTCTCATATCTTTTCATTTGCTTTTTTTCTTTTTTTTCTCTGGAGCACATCATAACCTTGCTAACCCGTATAAGGAACAAAATACAAAAGAATAGCCAGCGTCACAATGTTTAGCTTTCAGGAAATACAAACATTTAGGACGGCTTCAATAACAGTGTGCACCCTCCGAGAGAGCCGCATATTGAACAGAAAACAATCGATATAAATGCAAGTAAGAGGCCGTATTTGATTGTAGTTCTGTGCTTGCGTTTGCTAGAATTTCTTTATCGTAAAGAAGCAGCAAGTTGGTGTCGTTATTCTTTTTCTTTCTATCACTTCCTGATATGTCGTTGGTTATTGTGGCTCTTACGAGGGAAAAAAAGAGGAACAACAAAATACGGCACTGGGCCTCCTCCACCCGTCACTCCCCTCTCTCAAGACGTTTGAACAACACAAGAGCATTCTCCTGGTTCTGTTTATCGCTTCACTTTAGCATTCGGACTTTCGGACCCCTTAATCACGTTAGACACCTAACTTAGTTTAGCCTCGAACAGATGTCACTTCTCTTTCGCAAGCTGGGCTTAGCCCCGATTGTAAAGCAAGAAAACCAGGAAAACACGGAGAGCGCAGTGCAGCTCGCAGGTCGTCTTTTTTTTTTGGGGGGGGGGGGTGAGGGAGGAAGGAGTGGGGTAGAAATTGACTGACGCACACTGAAGCGAAAATAAAGGACCTTCAAGCGTCACTCATGAGTAGCATTTGAAAACATTTAAAGCATTCGTGCCTGAAGATTGAGTCTCGGTTTCTATACGACAGCTGTAGCTTTAAACGAGAGAGAGGAAAGAGAGACGTAAACTGAAGAAGACGAAATGATGTGAAATGGTGCACAAAGAAAAAGAAAGAAAATGAAGTGGTGGTGCTTCGCGGTGAAATCAAATTGCGTTAGTTTGTCCGCGGGTTTAAAAAAAGTCCAAGTACAGGGAGGGGATCCCGCGAGAAAACAGCGAAACGAAGATAGCGTCCTTAGAACCGTATCACTTCACGTGACAGCCCCCGAGTCGGCTCCTCAGGCTGCTGTAATGATGCTCGTCTCGCGCCACGACATAGTTATCGTCACTCGCCATCATCAGCAGAACAGTGAGAAAGCCTGACGCATGCCCCTGGTGATAACTCAATAAGTAGGAGCATTATATAGTTCTAACGCGATACCGTTAAATGGCTTGCTTCGGAGAAATTGCGGCGTTGGTGTTGACGTCATTGGTTGTGAGCAGCGAAAACCATCACCATGTGCGTGAGAAAAAATCTAGAAAGACGCAAATGAAACAAACTCGATGTACGAGTGAGGATTAAGCTTGGGTTGTTTGCGTGGTAAGCAAGCGTTCTAACACACAGCCACGCGTCTGCTTGGGAATACCATAAAAATAACTTTGTTCTGCTTGAAAATGCTGTGGCCCCGCCGCGGTGGCCTAGTGGCTAAGGTGCTCATCTGCTGACCCATAGATCAAGGGATCGAATCCCGGCTGCGGCTGCTGCATTTTTCATGGAGGCAAAAATTCTGTGGGCCCGTGTGCTCAGATGTGAGTGAACGTTAACAAAACCAAGGTAGTCGATATTTCCAGAGCACTCTACTACGGTAATTTCTCGTAATTATATGGTGGTTTTCGGGCGCAAAACCAAACATATCAATCAATCATTCAGTCAATCAATCAATCAATCAATCAATCAGTGTAAATGCAGTGAAAGTAACTTGCATGTTTTACAAACACACGTGTTTTGTATACATGCTTCACAATACAACATGTATTATCACAATAATACTGCATGATACAAACGTACAGTGCCACCGGGCGTCAGAACATGGGGTAATCAAAATGACTTCGTGGTTTAAAGCCGGCCACCCATTACAAAGGCCCACACGTTACTACACGTATTCTCTTAAAGCCACGTATTTGGTGCATAACAAGTTCGAGATCTTACGCGCGTGCTACCAAATACACAGAAAGCATCCAAATGTGAAATTTTTACTGACACAAGCCAGTTTCAACTTTATAGATTAAATTGTAGTAATCCACTACTTAACCTTCTAGAGTAGCATCATACCATAAAAAGTATGCACTAAAAATTTATAGTACGCACTAGGGATAAAATATTGTTATCACGTGCGACTCTTAAAGTGTAAACGTGAGGGTCCCCCAATCTCATGCATCTTTTTATTTTCGTTATAGATTGTTGCGATGCAGCTATTCCCTGATGTGTCACAGTTTTGTGTAGGGTAATTCAATGAAAATAAATTCCTATACTGCGACGCCAAGACGAAAGACTAAAAACTAGTCAACCGCTCAAAATGCAGTGTTCGACGTCCTTTTCGTAGCCGTGCCGAAGAAAAAGGCGTAAATCGCAGGGCATATATAGGTTTGGTAAGCTCAAACTAGATGTCCTCAGAGTGAACGTTCTCGCGATTCCTTATCGTCCTCATTGATGGCAAGCGGATTAAAGAGGCCCTCTCACACTTTTCACGACTTCATAGCTTTACTTGTTTTTCGAGCTGGTTCGTACACTCACAGCTTAATAGGTAAGTGCCGCAAGAATGGCAGTGGTAGGGCGACGCAGTCCAAAGTTATTCAGCGTAGAGGTATCTTTGATTTGGATGCTTACTTTCAACTAGATTATCGCGGGCTCCCCTTACCGTGTTTCCCTCGCCCTCTGACGTCGGAAGGCTGCCCAATGAATTCAACTGAAAGCGCTAACATACAGTAAGCTCACATGACATATTGTCTGTTATGCCCAGCGTATTGTTGCGATGCTCACTGTGGTACTTGAAGAAGAACAATGTGGTACTTGAACAGGAAACGACACGTGCGAAACGAGCCAGCTCCTGAACGCTTATATAATGCTTTGTAGCTTTGCTGACCTTTCTGTTTGCAATGATGCATATATATAAACTATCTTACATTTTTTTCTTTTAGTTTCTTCAAATAACGGCACCCGGAGCGTCGCTGGCGCGTCTGCTCCCGCACATGGCGTTAGGCACATTCTTTGACCAGCTTTGCAGTTTTCAAGCTGAAAAAATGGGAGAGCCATACCCCCGTATTCTAGAACGTCCCTTCACTCAACGCTTCACCTTCAATTGAGAAAGCCAATGGAAGCGCCGTCACTAAGCACGGCAAGTCACTGCATATCAGCGATAATCTGCTGCGTTTCTTGAGTAGCACATCGTCATTTTCAGCCGAGGGGTGGCACCGTGCTCAAATCTGTCAAGTGAAGGATGGAAGTCGAGTCGAAAAGCGTTTGTGAATACGGGGGTTATTCTCGGTCGCTTTGAGTGAAAAATCATGCTATAATGAAAAAATAAATACAATAGTGATCTCTATTTTGATGCATTGCCGTGATCAGATTTAACGTTACATTTATTCAATCATATGGCGGCAACCTTCCGGCATCAGTGCCGCTCGCAGGTCTGGTGGGCGCCAGTACGAGTTATGCAGTCGGCACCGATATTTTCAAGCGTTAGAGGGCCCCTTTAAGTCATTTTGTCTGTAAATTTCTGATGGAGGCGAAAATGCTCTGGGCCCTTGCGCTCAGATTTGGGTGCACGTAAAAAAAAACCCAGGTAATAAAAATTTCTGGTGCCGTCCTCTACGGCGTCTCTCCGAATGATATGGTGGTTTTGGGACGTTAAACCCCACATATCAATCATTTCGGCCCCGTGGTTCAGCGTTAACTACCGCGTTGGTAAATACACAAACCGTTGTATTACTTTAACCATGAATGCATGTTGACGGAGTATTCAAGCATGTTTTTGTTTCTTTCTGCAAGGGTACGAATCACTATGACAATGGGTGAGTACATGTAGCCGTTGAACGATATATAGAAGAATGAGCACATAGAGGTTGTTTGGAAGTGCCTCATTATTTTTTCATTGAACTGCATGAAAGTGAAGGAACACTGCAGCGAGAATGCTCTTAAATAAATTATTGTTCCCGCTTTTCATTAGGAGTATAAATTGATGACCTAGAATAAGTGACTTAGGGCTTGGCTTACATGTCTTACCAGACGTAGTGGGCAAACAGATAAACAGCGGATCCATGAACTGATGTATATGATGGCACAGCTTTACCTGCTGACCATGCAAGTGATGCATAAAATATCCAATCAATTATGGCATTGAGGGTACATATCATAGACTGAATTTTGTCTCAAAGAAATTGCAAATTACTATTTTTAGTGAGGAAAAAAACTGACGTGATACCAATCCAACAACAATGTATTTCTGGAAAAAATAATTACAAATACGTAGGCTCATCCATCGATGAAATTAAAAATCTTTACGTACAGCCGTGGCCACGTCTCTGTAGAGCACGTGAGGAGCCGGTTTTTGCTCTGCGGGGCAAAATCTCGAGGCAGTTTTAGAGCTATGAAGTGCTGTATCAGAAGCATGTGCGGCCTAGCTGTCAGGCTGACCACATCAGAGCACAAAACTGCCTCATGTTTTCTCCTCGCGGTGTGAAAACCGGCTCCTCGTGTGCTCTACACTGACTTGGCCATGGCTGTACGTGCACCAACGTGTAATAGAAAACCTGGATCCGCCCTAACGCAGCTATTATAAAACCACGATTCCAATGGGGTTAGAATAAATATGACACGGTGCGTGGAATTTAGATAGAAGTAACGGTTCTGCTCGGAATCGAAGGACTCATTGAAATGTGAAGTTAGTGAAAGATCACTGAGTCGATGGTTACTGGGGACGAAAAAGAAACCACATATGAGGAAGTTTGGTGGATATGGGTTGGCTTTTGTTGAAAATAATAGAAGCCCAGTGCACTTCATTTCACTTCACTTTATTTCCTTAAAGACCCCCGAGGAGGTATTACATAAGGGGTGGGTTAACAAATAAAGTTCTGCTATTTTTTTTATTGACACGGGTTTTCATTGCGAAAGACGTGCAGACAATTGGTCGAAAAATGTTGATGGACAGGAAATGGCCACGACATCGTGGGGAAGATCCTTCCAGTCGTTTGCAGTCCGTACAAAAAATGAGTTTTGAAAAAGAAAATACATTTTAGAGTGTGAATGAAAAGCAAAACGTGGCAATGGGGCACTAATACATGGTACTAAAAAGCGTCGTCATGGAATCGATAAAGAGAGAGAGAGAGAGAATAAGGATTCAAGAAAGGCAGGGAGGTTAACCATGGCTGAGCCTGGTAGGCTACTTTGCTCTGGGAAGGGGGTAAGGGGAATCAAAGTTAAAAAGAGAGAAGGAGAGAAGTGCCACTCATGCCATAGACCCAACTACAGTTACGTGCTTAACATCATAGACGGTGAGTCACATCTGTGTCTTAGTCAATTTAGCACATTAATTGCATTAACCTGTAAGGGTGGTTCCATGCACCCAAGATCTTGCCGATGGTGAAGCCACGATGGTGCCACTTGCGTTCTCAAGCAGCAGACTTCTGAAGGCTTGCGAGAACCTGAGTGATGGTGTCAAGCAGTTGCAACACGCTTTGAGCTGTTGGTGTCTGCATCTTGCTAAGCAGCACGCGCATAGTACCGACCAGGGTGCTGACCATGCCGATAAGTTGTCCTTCATCCGTCAAGTTATGAAGTATCGATGAAGTGTCCCTCACTGTCAAAGTGTGATACCTCTCATCAGGCGCATGTATCTTTGAGAGTTTAGGCCAAGCGTCACCTGCCTTTGTAGAGGCATCATTTTCCTTCAAAAAACGGCTGCGTTCTGACTAGGTAATAAGCATGAAGTGTCAGCTTCACTGCTAGGAGAAGCACCTTTGTTCTTAGAACCGACAGCGCTTGGCCAGAGTGGGAGAGGTAGAGGTGGTTTGGGACGTGCTTTGGGAGGCGACGAAGTTTTGGTGTCTTTGGTGCAGCGCCGACGACGGTACCGTCGTCGCGTAAAGGATGCAGCTGCTTCTCGGTGTGAGATGTCATCTCTAGCCATTTTTAAGTATTGTTATCTGCTTTCGAATAAAAGGGCAGTTCTTGGAAGAAGAATCACGTGGCCCATTGAAATTTGAGAACTTCAGAGTCGTGGCCTGGCACGTGACCTTGTTGTGGTGCCCAGTGCATCGGAAACAGACGGTAGAGTTCGTGCACACACCACTTGCGTGACCTAACTTCATGCACTTCCAGCACTGAAGTAGTTTCGGTATAAAAGGGCGAACTGCGTGTCGGAAGTGGCCCACTTTTATGTGTGATGGAAGTGATTCGGCCTTAAAAGTAATTCCTACGCATTGTGATGTCCCGATACGACATATACCTGTAATAATGGCGTCTTCCAAAGCCGCCCTAATCATGACTGGTAGGTTCGAGTAGGCAATAGCTTTTCCAACATCATGTATCACCCCAGTGCTCACTTCTTTTCCCAGTGGTATATGAGAGTGGACTGTCATCCCATTAAGTTCCGTTACATCACACAATCTGTCATGCACGGTCACATGATTGACGTCACTCGCTAGGATGTTCTGGTGGATATCCTCTCTTACTTCCTTTACTTCAATCGGCACCGGTGCCTCTAGCTGTACAGACACGGCTTGACGGTTAAGGCGTCTCATATTGTCACTAGCGAGAACTGGCATGAAAATGCTTTTCAATACTTCGGTATTCCGCGAAGATGACATGATTGGCTCACTCGAATTCGGTAACGTGCTAAAAAAATCGTCTCTTTCCATTGTGGTTTCTCACAAGCTCGAAGGTGTCGTCCCCTGATTCATCACCATTGACGTAGTAGGGTTCGTTGCCATCACTGCTAGTGCCACTCTCGGAGCTGTAGCACTTCCTGGAAGCAACACCCGCGGTGATTCCGGTGTCCGGTAGTCTTCCGTAGGGCTCTACCTCCATCGCACACCAGCAGGAGACTACGCTTGACAGGCGAACTGAAAATGATTCACAAAAAACCATTGAACTCAAACAGTCGGTATTCTGCCACACCGGCACTTCGTCGTCCTTCCGGAACCAAGAAAAAAGTATGAAGGAAGTTTGCAACCAAACTCAGCGGGATTTGAAGTGTAAATAGACAATGGAGGCATGGAACGAGGTTTAGCCATGCCAATGCGAGTATGTGCCATGGTGTGAAAGAAGAAGAGGACGGTTGGTGTGCTCGTACTCTAACGTTCGGTTCGGCTCGACGTCCAGTGCTGCTTCTGTGACCAGATGTTGTGGTCGTTCTGTAATCACGTGACATTTTCTGGTGGAGGTGCGGGGTAGTGTTGTATCCACTGCAATCAGCAGCAAGGTCCTGACACTAGTCGCGACTTGGAAGAACCAGCTGACCTACGGCGTAGCAGGCGACAACTAGGCCTACCTCCTGAATTCAGACCATTTCGACAACTCGGCAGTACTATGACTAGTGCGGGAACGCAAACCCAAGAAACATCTACGCTGCCTCCTCCATGGTTCTTCAACGTCCCGCGAACTCCGAAGCCGTTCCACGGTGACCCTTACGAGGACGTCGACGACTGGCTTGACGACTACAACCGTTGCGGCAGCGTCAACGAGTGGAACGAGCAGCGAAAGCTTCGGGATGTCTACTTTTATCTCGAAGACTCTGTGCGCATTTGGTTCGAAAACCATGAAGCCACTATGACAACCTGGCCAGAGTTTTGCAACCAGTTGCTAAATACCTTCCGAAGCTCTGACCAAAAGGAGCAAGCGGAACGGCTCCTCAATTCCCGAAACCAGCGTCCGAACGAGAGTGTTGTCATGTTCGTTGAGGACATGTCGCGGCTGTTCAGGCGAGCCGACTCCTCAATGACGGAAGAGAAGAAGGTGCGCCTCCTAATGCGGGGAGTGAAAGAGCAGCTGTTTGCGGGACTAGTGCGGAACCCTCCCAGCACAGTAGAGGATTTCCTCCGGGAAGCCACGACAATGGAGAGAATGCTAAGGCAGCGTTCGTACCAGTATGAGCGTCCTGGCAGTCTTTCGTCAGTGTCGTCGGCCCTGCCAACACCTGACGTCACGACTGTAAAAGACCTGACGGAGCTCGTGCGCAGTATTGTGCGCAAGGAGCTGCAAAAGCTGCACGTGGTGTCTTCTCCGCCCCATGTTGCTGCTCTAACGGATGTCGTTCGCGAAGATGTCCGGCAGCTGGTGCACCCCATGACGACTCTGCGTGCAGCCGAAGTCCAACCCATGATGGCCCCGCGTCCAGCCGAAGCTTCGCTATTAACGTACGCGGAAGCACTACGTACTCCTGCACCGGCTGTTGGCTATCCGTCCCATCCGTCCACCCTGCAGACGGCACCGTCGTTCTACTCGGGACCACCGCAGTACGACAACCCACCCCTTACACGGAAATCCAGTGTATGGCGTGCTCCCAACATCCGGCCTCTATGTTATCACTGTGGTGAACCCGGTCACATCTACCGTGAGTGCGCCTACAGGCACATGGGTCTTCCTGGCTTTCGTCCGGATGCTAGTCGACCCAGAGATAGTGAGCGGCCCCGTGCTATCGCCGAATACTTGGCAAGCCAACGATCCTCAACCCTTCCGCGTCGCCAATCCCACTCACCATCTCCACGGCGTTCCACGTCACCTGGCCAACAATCGACCTTTGCGGACGTCCTTGCAGGAAGATCGCCTAGATCCACAAGCCCGCGCCGGGGAAACGAAGAACAGCGACCTCTGGGGGTGAGGCCGCTGTTGATCGACCGTTACAAGACCCTCCCCCGATGTGCCTGCCGACATCCGACGACATTCTTTCACCGACGTGTGCCATCGACGACAAACAGGTCTCTGCTCGTATCTCTGTCCTTGTCGACAACCACCCGCTGACCGCTCTGGTAGATACGGGTGCCGATTATTCTGTTATAAGCGCTGACCTCGCTGCACAGCTAAGAAAAGTAACGACACCTTGGGGACATGGAACCAACCTCCGGACTGCGGGAGGTCACCTATTGACACCGCTAGGAATGTGCACTGCCCGCCTTCGAATTCGTGAGTCGACGTACATTGTTTCCTTCGTTGTATTGCGCGAATGCTCCCAAAACCTGATTCTCGGAATGGATTTTCTCCGCGAGCATGGAGCCATTATTAACCTTCGCGACCTGCTCATAACGTTATCTAGCGACCATACAACCCTACAAAAGGAGGCAGTTGCGCCTACCACAACACTTCGAACTACTGACGACACCATCGCACTGCCGCCGCGAGCCAGTATGTTGGTAACGGTGGAGAGCGACTGTGACAACAAGAGTAGTGGCATCGCGGAAACTAACCTCTCGGTGCTCTTGGCTCGGCAGATTTGTGTCGCGCGTGCTATCGTCAAACTGAAACATCGGAGGACTCAGCTTCTGATCACGAATTTCGGCGGCCAGTACCAACACTTGACAAAGCGAACAGCGATCGTGAACTTTGAAGCCATTGATGACGAAGAATGTTCAACTATCGCTCCGATTGCCACTGCTGCCGAAGGTGACACTGCATTAGCCAGTAGAGTTGACGTGAATTGCCAGCTATCCTGTGCACAGCAACAGCAAATACGCATGATTTTACGTACGTATAGTGATTGCTTTGCGTCTACCTCCAAAATCAAGCAGACCCCAACCGTGAAGCACCGCATTATAACGGACCCTACCGAACGGCCTGTACGACAGCACGCCTACCGCGTGTCGCAAAAAGAACAAGAGGCAATATGGTTTTAGGTGAAACAGATGCTCAACGACGACGTCATCCAACCCTCGAACAGTCCATGGGCGTCACCCGTCGTACTTGTTAAAAAGAAAGACGGCACTCTTCGATTTTGCGTCGATGATTCACAAAAAACCTTGAACTCAAACAGTCGGTATTCTGCCACACCGGCACTTCGTCGTCCTTCCGGAACCAAGAAAAATGTATGAAAGAAACTTGCAACCAAACTCAGCGGGATTTTAAGTGTAAATAGACAACGGAGGCATGGAACGAGGTTTAGCCATGTCAATGCGAGTATGTGCCATGGTGTGAAAGAAGAAGATGACGGTTGGTGTGCTCGTGCTCTAACGTTCGGTTCGGCTCGACGTCCAGTGCTGCTTCTGTGACCAGATGTTGTGGTCGTTCTGTGATCACGTGACAATATAAAACGTTGGAGATATATAGATGATATGTGAGACAAAATAAAGAAAACGAACAAAAACCATGCATTGGTACACAGAAATCAAAAGATAAGACACAAGGCAAGATGGGTATGATAATACCGCATTGTTTTGCATTTTATAAGCCCAAACAAGCTTTTAGTGGAGTTGAAAAGCACCGTAGGAAATACTTGCAACAAGAGTAGGCATTTACATTCTGCAGAAAACATTTTTTCAGCTAAACTTATTACTAATCGCATGCGAGGGGCGTAGCGCGCTATCAATATTGCGTGACCCGATCGCGCACCGCAAACGAGCACCGAATATACTTTTCCCAGTACCAAAATGTTAGCTCATCAGTTGTCGACATTTCGCAAACTTTTATGCGAAATAACGCAAGCTTCCAAAGTGCGCAGGGAAAAGCTGTCGAAGTAATTAAACATTTATGTGTGACGCGAAACCACCCTGAACTCACAGTGACTCCCCAACGCAAGTACGAGTGGAAGTTTTCTTTTTTTTGTATTCCCGAACGCAGACACCCACTTAAAGCAACGTCATCATATTAACGAGCTCATGCGCAGAAAAACATGAGCGACATTATGAAGGCTGTGCCGAAAATCTGTGGTCTTTGAAAGGCACCATGGTATAGTGCATGAGCTGATACGCTATAGTATAGTGAATAGCTACAGTTGTTGAACAACGCAGTAATACAGCGTCATTGGGTTTTGAAAAAAGCATCAACAGACCTGGATCTGCACGGAGCCCCGGCACATGAAGATGAAGCTTGCGCGTGCGCGAGTTGCCCTGCTGTCGCGTTCGCTCAAGCGTGTTGCTTGTATATCCACGCCTAAAGAAACAATACCTAGCACTAATTGCGTAATTTTAAACAGAGTCACCCAGCTCATATTGGGAAACCAAGGACACAGCATCTCGGCAAGTGGTTCAAGAGCGTCGTGGGAAGAAATGGCAGACGTGTCTCATGAAATAAAACTGTAATAACACAGTGCTCAATCACAGCGTGCCGCCTGCTGGTGTTTAACCGCTGTAGTAATAACGAAATAACAGCATGCTAGGTCTTCGTTAACCTCGTCTATGCTTGGTGAAACCACCGTAATATGCAGCTCATAGTAAAGTAGATTTTTTTTTCAAACTGTGTCGGAACAACTGAGAGTACATTTTGTATGAGTCCATGCGTGTGTCTAAGCAACAATAAACAACTAACTTTCTATTACGTTACGCTTGTTGCCAAATCTAAAGAGAAGTTGTAGAGGCTATTGACAAGTACATGAACAACATTCTAATGTAATAGCATTAAAAAGCTTGTTTCGCAAAATTTCTGGCGTTGACGTCAGTGTTGTTGACTGTACGCGAACAATCAGTGATGTTCGTGACCGAAAAAAAATGAGATATATGCCAATAAAAATTATGAAATATTAGATTGAAGTGGAAGTCTAACCCAGGACGCCAGCATGACAAGCAAGCGTTTTTCCACGGAGCCACGACAGGAAGTTTTAACGCGCAATAATTGTCGAAGCATCGCAGGTGTTTCCACCTATGACTCTTTTATAAACTTGTTCAACATACGCTCTTGCTGAAAAAAAAAAAGAAATTTTGTGTGGTCCTACCTACTTAACCTCATCAGTGACACCTTCGTACTAAGTAGGGCAAAATTGGAGACCTTTCTTCTTGAAATGTGTGTGTGTGTGTGTGTGTGTGTGTGCGTGCGTGCGTGCGTGTGTGTGTGTGTGTATGTGTGCGTGTGCGCACGTGTGTATGTGTGCGTGCGCGCGTGCGTGCGAGCGTGTAGGGAGTCAACTTAGCCTGCGGGTGTGTGTGTGTGTGTGTGTGTGTGTGTGTGTGTGTGTGTGTGTGTGTGTGTGTGTGTGTGTGTGTGTGTGTGTGTGTGTGTGTGTGTGGAACCTTCAGACTTCAGTTCCTACAGGCAACGACAGTGGCCGTGCATTAAAATTTAGGTAACAATGAAGCGTGGCAACGTAAAATCACAAGCCGCACGTGACCACAGCGCACGTGACCAGCATACCTTCGAGAGCCCGAGTTCTTCGCGATGTTTCCCAACTACGACGCCGCCGAATTCTGTGAGCTGTACCAAGGCTTACTTGAAGATGACAAAAACAAAAAGAGGGGAGTACTGCAACGGCAGAAATGAGAGGGCCGTGAGTATTAAGCTATATTCACGAAAGGTAGTAATGTTGAGTAGCCGAGAGAAAAAAATCTTTACTTGAAAAAAGAGTTTCCAATGTTGTGAAGTCGCATTTGTGCACTATCCCAGACCCTCAGCCCCACTACTACCTAATTTATTATTGCTGCTTTTCGGTTGACCTCACTGTCCTCAAACTGCATTGGACTGAGCTGGAAAACCTTTATTAGGTCTAGCCGGAGTCGCTTCACAAAATACTTATTTCGAGACAATAAGTATTGTTTAAAGACTCGCGAAAAGATGTTTGTTCGTCGCGGAAATCACGTTTTCGGACACTACTGGAACCGGGCTGAAATAACAAAATGGGCTGCCAGAGACGTCACACAATGCTCAGCAGCGCGACGCCATTAAGCCGCTGAGTGCCGCATGCAGGTGTTCAGACAAATCTACCACCTCCTCAGACAGAACACAAGATGCAGCAATCAGACTATACAGTCTGTTATATATCGTACGCATTAATTGCCGCGCTCTTTTCTTTCGCGCATCTTGATCGGCAACGGGAAACGTCAATATAGTGTGGTCATTTCCAAAACAATGTCCGGGCCAGTCTGGTGCGCACGTATCAGCCAAAAATGCGGAAGCCAGCTGACCAAATGTCCGGTGACGCTCGAGAGTGTATCAGCCTGCGGGGTGCATGATCATTCAGTGTTCTCAAGACAAGGCGAGCAGTGTCTTAAAGGCTGGCCCGGCCTTCTTCCTCACCTCGGCAGTAGCTGAGAGAAGCGGGAGGTGGCTTCGTTTCCATGATCGATTATCTCTTCCTGCCCGAGTGTGTGTGTGCGTGTGAGCGCGCGCGCAAGAGCTTGTACTGCCGTTATTTCCGGACTACAGGGCGCGGGTGCCACCGATAACGTAGGGCCGTCATTGAAGGCGGGTTTCGTCCTGGAGGAGTTAAGGAGGGGGCACACATGGACTGCCCTGTCATGGCTTCGTTATCGTGGCTCTCAGCTCTACCGGAAGAAAGCCGTTCACTTGCGCCGGCGTTTGGCGGTGGCTGGCAGTGCGCGCTCGAAGGATGGAGACTCGGGACGTGGCGTACTGGCACCGTTCCGCGTCATCTACGGCAGCCTTGGACGCAGCTCCTCGCGCCTTGCTCGTGATATACACAGTTCGTCCGCCGCAGAGGTTAGATAGGTGGATGCGGCAGAGATGAAGGGTCTTCCTCCAAAGGGCCTGCTTCGCATTTGTTTACGCACACGCTCCTGGTTGTCGGCATTTCCCGATGTTAAAATTGGCTCGCACTGAAAGACCAGAATGTTAGTGTTCGATTCGACGTTGCTATTGCATGCTAGCGGTCGCTCTACCATGGAACGTCGAGAAGCTGTTTGAAGTCTTGGCAATTGCATTCAGGCACAAATATGTAAGATAATTATGCTCTGATAAATTGCTGCGAAAAACTGTGAGAACAAGTTTTACCAATACAAATGTGGGAAATATTTAATGTCTGCACGCCCCAATTTCCCATGTTTGTTCACCCACATATCCTTCCACCATAACTTTCGTTTCTCCTTGGTAATTCATCAGGAAGATATACAAGCAGTTGGCAGTGGATGCGATGTCTGCCGCGAATTTGTTTTTAACCGTGAAGGTGTTAAGGCTATAGCAGCTATTTTTGCAGCATACCGGTATGTGCTGTGCGGCCTACGAAAGAACTATCGGCATCATAAACGGATATGTGCATCATAAATGCAGTAGTTGCCACTATTACCACTTCTCAATAATATATGCAGGCCCCACTTGTTTGGTTTACGCCAACGTATCCGAGCCCGTAGATGAATTAAAAGAGCAAAACAACCTACCATCACCTCTCTAAATTCCAGCAGAAACCTAGGCTAAACCTACTAACTACTGGCATGAAGCTGCTAAGGCCTAGATAAAAAAACCTAGGTGCAACCAAATCAGTCTTCGTAATCGTTCCGTTTCACTGTTTTAAGCCTTGTCCGGTTTATTGCTAGCTTTGATGTTTTTTTTAATCAAGTTTGTGTGACAACCAACATGTCGTAATGCTTCCTTCTTTGTGGAGCGCAAGAGTTTTCTCTAGGCCTCTCCGCATACGCGGGTGCATGATCATAGCAGGGAACTGCTCATTGCGGTAGCTTAATCACTATGCCGTTGTGTTTGTGAGCTACAGGCAAGAAGTTCGATGTAGGAAGTTTTTGGAGGCTACATTTAGATAAATGCGGAATGTAGAAACACCCATGTTCTCCGATATGGGCGCATGATAAAGGACTCCTTGCGAGAAGTATTAATCAGCACTCTCCCATTGTGGCATGTCTTACATTGTTGGCGTTGTTCTGAGGCGTAAAATAACAGAATTGCGCAAATAACTCTGTGCGCATGTCCCAACCTCACTTCATCACCCTTTTCATCTGAGAGTGCAGATCTTAGGAGTTGGCATTGCGGCTGATTGATATCAACAGGCCCCGTGGCTGCACACTGGTATATGTGAGGCGTGTTCAATGGTCCATGCTGCACACTATCCTAGACATGCACGCTATTTTTGGTTCTTCACTAAGTTTGGCTGTGACATTTAACGTGGTAATCTATCCACTTATTTTTCCCAACTTGCACTTCAAGCTTTTTCGTGCATGTTTCATCCGTTACTTTTTTTTTTGGCGTGCATCCGACTCTGAGTTTTCTTGTGAGGCATAAGACACAGCAACAGTTCCCACGCGAATGTCTTCTGTTCTAGGTATTAAGGAACTCATTTTCCCCTTTACTTTCTTGAGTGCCAACCAATTGAGCGTAATCATACAGTAGATTAGTGTGCGGAGCTCTTCCGTTAATTCTTATTTCATCTGAAATTAAGAAACATAAAACCAAGGCGACTACAATTATCTTCGAGTGATTTGGAAACTTTATCCACTGCTTTCCTGCTGCAGCATTATGCACCGTTACGCTATGAAGAACGACTCACTGAACGCATGAAAAGAGATTGATCGTGTTTTGATGCTGGCGCCTAAACCATGGCCCGCCGCATCAACCTTCGTCTAGAGCCCACACGTGGCGCACGCTGCAGGTAAGTCGTAAACGACAGATTTATGGAACAGTTAATAAGCATACGTCATATACTATATGGACATATACTCCTAAATCAGTATTTTCATAGTTTGCATGCAAATTATACGTTCTCTTCGCCTTCAAATAGCCGATCGAGCGATACATGTGTTGGACATAGGCGGGGGCAGTTCACAGATACCCTTATACTGTACTGTATAACTAGTTATCGCCGAGGTTGTGACTCCTGAACCGACCACTTATTTTTTTATTAGGCGAAGTGATGATCTGAAAAATAGTGGCAGTCCACTGCATCCGCGCAGCTGGTTCTGTTAGGCAGATAGCCAGCACTTCTACACTGCGTAGGTAAGAGTTGAACAGCTAGGGCTATTTCAAGATGCCTAAGATGTTTAACATCGTACGCAGCATGCAAATGAATACAGTAGTCAAAAGTCACGTGATATAAGGAAATGTCCTGTTAGACTGCATGCCATCGGCGTCGGTAAATTCTTTTTCAGTTAGAAATAAGATGTCTAACATCGTACGCAGTTGCAGGATGCGAACTGAAAAGGCCAAGGAACAAACTTGTTCGAGAAACAAAGAAAAGAAGA